>LLCB01000150.1:0-293389 GCA_001414345.1 Hymenoscyphus infarciens | reverse complement strand
ATTCTAGCCTAGTAGTAGTATTATACTAATAACTAGTATATCTTTTTTATACTTAGGTAAGTACTAGATACTTAGTTATAGACTTCTTAGATTAGTTTTATATAAAGTTTAGTATTCTTTTAAATATAAAGTTAATCTTTAAAAAGTAGTAAATTATCTAATAAGAGATAGTATTTATTTAGAAGTTTATTATATTCTTTTTAAAAGAAGCCTAGGTTATCTTCTTTTAACTTTTAAATTATATTTAAACTTATTTCTAGAATAATATCTAACTAAATTATATTAAGAGATATAGACTATTCTTATAAAAAGGTCTAAGTAAGTTTAGTATTAATTTAGAGGTTTAAATAATTAGGTCTTAAAAGAGTATATAAGCGACTATCTAATTTAGCTTTATTATAGGTTTTTAGGTCTTATTTATAAAAGATTAATATATCTACTTTTTAATTACTCTTCTTAGACGTAAATTAGATTTAAAAGTTAAAGTCTAATAAAAACTCTATTTATTAGCCTTACTTAGCTATAAGTAGCTTAGTTATTATAAAGTATTCTAATAATCTATAATCTAAATATATATTAATATACTTCTAATATAATATAAGTTTAAGATACTATTTCTTAAAAGCTTTTATAATAGTAGATAGCTCTTTATTATAGATTTCCTAGTTTAATTTATAGCTAACTAAGATATATAAGTAGAATCTAATAAAGTATTAAAAGCTATTATATTATTATAAGAATATATCTACTATTACTTCTTCTAAGGAGTTTATTTCTAGCTTTATATTATAATTAAAGTTAAAGTAGTATAAGATTTAAATTATAAATAGCCTAGTCCTTAGTACTTTAAAGGCTTTTTTATATTTAGATATTTATAGAAATAGCTTTATAGAGTATATTATTATAGTTAGAAGTTTAGTAATTTTAGTATAACTTTTAATAAATTATCTATAGAATCTTATAAACCTTAGATAAGACTTTATACTTATTATAGTATTAGGTTAAACCTAGTTTTATAAAGGCTCTACTTTTTTAAGATTAACTTTAAGTCTTTTTATAGTTAAGATAAATCTTAAGTATTTAACTTTAGTAATATTAAATTTACTTTTCTTAATATCTACTTAGAGTCTTACTTCTTAAAGCTAATTTAGAACCTTCTTAATCTATTCTTTATATTCTTTAATAGTATTTAAATAAATTAAAATATTATTTAAGTAGATAATATAGAAGTTATCTAGATAGTTAATTAAAAGATTATTTATATAACGTTAATAGATAGTAGAGCTATTATAGAGTCTAAAAGAGAGGACCTTATATTTATATATACTATACTTAGTTCTAAACATAGTTATCTCTTTTAAGTTAAGATCTATTTAAATATAATAAAAAGCTTATCTAATATCTAATTTAGTAAAGATTTTAGCTATTCTTATTTTAGAAAGAAGCTTATTAATATAAGAGATTAAGTAAGAATTATTTTAGATTAGAGTATTTAGCTTCTTATAATTAATATAGAATTATAACTTATTACTATTAGCCTTTTTAATAAAGAGTATTAGAGAGGTAAAAGAGCTATTACTATTAATAATAAACCCTTTATCTAAGTTCTCTATAAGATACTCCTTTATAGCTTTAAGCTCTATAGTTAACTATATACCTAGTTATTCCTATATCTATTAAAGCTTATATTTTAATACTATATCTCTATATACTAAGAGTAGTATTTATAAAGAACTATTTTCTTCTTATAAGCTTAGAAAGGTTAAGTTTAACTAGATTATATTTATATAAGCTTAAGAAGGTATTTTTACCTAAGCCTCTTTATTTTCCTCTTAACTTAGGTTAGAGTTAGAGTACTCTTTAGTTTCTTATTCTTTCTTAGATTAATTATCTATTTTATTAATACTAGGTAGATTAAGATAGTTAAGCTTAATATATCTAGGTTTCTTATAATTAAAATACTTTATACTAGTAAGGAATTAGTCTATAGATAAAGTCTTTAATCTTTTACTAGTAGAAGAGAGCCTAAGAGTTTAAAAAGTCTTTTAAGAGATAGAATAAAGTCTATATAAGAGTTTTATAACTAAACTAGATAAGGATTAGTTAGTATTAGGCTTTTAGTATAAAGAGCTTATTACTACTAGTTTTTCTATACTTATTATACTAGTTATATATAACTTAGTATTTTAATATTATTTCTTATCTATAAATAAAAGGTCTCTTACTATCTTATTAAAATTAGTATTCTAGTATTTCTTACTATTAACTAATTAGTTTCTAAGCTAAGATATAAGCTTCTTTTATATATAGTAAAATCTATCTTATTCTAATATCTCTTTAAGTATTACTATACTTAAAAAGCAACTTTTAAATTCTATAAAACTTTCTCTTATATAACTCTTCTATTCTATTTAAAGAGACTAAAAGACATTCTAAGCATCTTCTTTCTTATAACTAGTTAGATAGTAAGTATTAAGAAGTTTAATTATTTCTTTATAATCTTTAAATATTATCTTACTTATATTAGATTTATATTAAGGCTCTAAGTAGTTCTAGATAAGTTTTATTATTATCTCTTAAATAAGAGCTTTATAAGTTAAAAGCGTCTAATAATAGTTAGCGTTTATATAGAGTTAATTATATATTAATATTCTCTATTACTTATATATAGGTAAAGTACTATTATCTAAAAGTTTAATTTTCTCTATAATCTTACTTTTAATAGGTTAAAGAGCTTTTAAAATAATTTTAGGTTATAAGCATAGAGTAGGTTATTATAAGAAAAGAATATTAGAAGTAGGGTTTTATACTTAATAATAGTTTAAAAAGATAGAAGAAAGTATTCTTATTAGTTAGATAAGACTTAGACTTTAGTTATTATTTAGTAGTTATTAACTAATTTACTATACTAAGTTTAATAATTAAATAATCTAGTTATCTTACTCTAAAATTCTCTCTTCTTTTTCTTAATCCTTAGCCTCTATAGCTTAGATTATACTCTATATCTCGTCTAAATTAGAGAAGTCTTATTAATCTCTTTAGCTTCTAAGTACTAGGCTTTTACCTTTATTATTCTTAGGCTTCTTAGTATTCTTAGAGGTATAGTACTAAGTTAAGAACCTTTTTATAGAGGCTTAACTTTATTCCTTAAAGAAGAGCACTATACTTAGAAGCGAAGCTTAAGAGAGACCTAGAGTTACTCTTAATTCTAATATATTAAATATTAATTTAAGAGAGAAGAGATAAAGAGATTAATTTAAGAGTCTTCTAAATAACTTTAATATATTAACTATCTAAATTAAGTATAGTAGTTTCTATACTAAGAGAGTTATTAGAATTCTTAGAAATACTTAGTATATTCTAATCTCTTAATATATCTATAACACGATTTTTACTAGCTATCTATATAGATACTAAACCTTAGTATTACTAGCTATTTAAGTAGTCTCTAATTACCTAGCTATATAAGAATATTATTATAATATCTAAATCTAGGCTAAATCGACTTTAAAATAAAGAGTAATAATAAGCTTAAAGGAGATATTATTAAGGCTATTACTAGCAAAGAAGAGTTATTGTTTTTATATAATAGTATAAAATATATATAACTATAGAAGAGGTATATAAGAGTACGTTTAGTAGAATAACGTATATAGATACTAAGTACTAATATAGAAGAAAATAATAACTATCTCTCTTTTATACTAAATATAAACATCTATATATAAGAGGTTAGAAGCTACTAAGTTCTAATAATAGTAATAACTAAGCTCTGTCTAATATAGCTAATACTAAATAATAAGAGCTAAAAAGCTAAATATATAACCTTTAAACCTTTAGAAAGCTAAATATATAATATCTAAACCTTAATCCTTTCTATATATAAATATTAGATATTAATACCTTTAGTACTTTACTTATATAAGTACCGGTTATTTATAATCTCGGCTTAGAGGTATTAGTAGTTTTATAAATACCGACAATTTAGAATAGTACTATTATATAATAATCTAGAATAGCGTGCTATTATAAATATATACTACTAAAATTAAATAATATACTCTTTTAATCTTTAACTTTTATATATATATCTTTTCTTCTTATACTACTATTACTACTATAGCTTAGTTTAGAGTTAATAAAATATATACTAAAATAAATATATAAGCTAATTAATATAGAATATATTTAAGAGTAAACTTATAAGATAAATAGATATATATAAGTATCTTTTAGCTCTATATCTATATATAAATCTTATATAACTAAATTAAATTATATATATACTAAAAAGGCTCTAAATAGACTTAGTCTACTTCTATTTTTAGCTAAGAGATTCCTAGAATTCCTAGAATAGAATACGAAGACTTAATACCTATATATAGTATATTCTACGAACCTCTAGTAGTTCTATCTTATCTCTAGAACTATCTATAGAGCTAAGTTTAAGTTAAAAAAGCAACGTAGTAATACCTCTTTTTATAACTATTAGAGGTTTAAGCCTTTTAACCTTCTATAAAAAAGCTATATTATATATAGTAATATACTAGATATTAGTAAAAAAGACCTATATAGCTTATTTACTTAATAATAGCATATATAGACTACTAAAATAAACTAATTAAGAAAGTCTTTAAAGTCGATTCTATATATCTACTAAAACTAGAGAACTTCTACTCTAGATATACTATAGAATTATATATAACTCTAAGAAGATAAGAGCTATATACTAATCTAAGATTAGAGGTAATACCTATAGTAGTTATTCTATATAGTTAGTATATACTATATTTAAGTTAAGAGAATTGCTAGAAAAGGTAAAGAACCTCTAGTAATAGTAATAAAGTAATTAAAAGAGGCCTAGGTAGTATAAATAGAAGTATAAACGTAGAAGAGTTTTTATAACTAGATAATAGATTCTCTACTATTTATATTAGTAGATATTCGAAGTATATTTAATAGTACTTTAATAAAGTAGTAAGAAACTCTTTAAAAGATATAAGACTATAAAGTAGAGAACTGATTCTCTAATAGTTATAAAGAACTAATTCTTTATTATTTATATTAGTAGATATTTAAAACGTATTTAATAGCTCTTAGATAAAGTAGTGAAATACTCTTTAAAAGATATAGAACTATAGAGTAGAAGGAATAGAAGATAGAACTAGGAAACTTAGATTAGAGATATATTAGAGAATAGTTCTATATAAGATAATATACTAGAAGACGATTATTATTAGTCTTATATAAGAGAAAGCTAACTAAGCTCTTATAAGAGCTATTATAAAGAACTAAATCAGTTATCTATAAGAATAACTAAAAACATTAAATTTAAATTAAAACATAGAGAATAAAAGAAGATACTAAGCTATTACTAGAATATAAAGCTAAGAGTATAAAGGTATATATATATAGTAAGCCTAGTAATAGATACTCTAAGAAGTATATAAGCTACTTTTAAATTAAACTCTATAAATAAGTACGTTTATATAGCTCCGGCTTTAGGCAGCTAAAAAGACTATTTGAATATTAAAGAAAAAAAAAAGAAAGAAAAAAAGAATTCCTAGAATTAATTCTAAAATACTAAAATTTATTATATACTAAATAGTTTTAAAACTACGTAGTTTTATTTACTAAAACTGAACGAACTAACAGTTCTCTAAATTTTTTTAAAACTAAGCAAAAAACCAAAAACTAACTAAGTAGCTACTTAGTTCAGTCTGGAGCGCGGCTAAATCTGTATGCCCGTGGTGAGCCAATCAACCAATCAATCACACCAACTGGAACCAACAATTAACAGGCTCCCTGCCGCATCATCTGTCGCATACCTCAAACCAAGTGTCACAATAGATGCTGCCGATACAGACCCACGATGGCTTCGCGAGCATTGCTTCGTGTCGTCGGTCCACGACCAATTCCCTCGACCCATAGAATGCCCTGCAATCAATTACCCCGGCGCTTATCTCTCTTTTCTTGGAGATCCAACACTGCCAAACCCACCGAATCCACTTCTGCGTCTACCAATTTCAATAAGATTAGGGATTTCGACGTACCACAAGCACCGATTGCCAACACTATCCAAGCGATCGCAAATTTGCTTAGCGAGCGATCACCTCTTGTTTGGCAGGAAAACTTGGACCAGGCAGGCGAAGTGAGAGATTACGAGCTTACAACCACTAGGTAGGAGAATTGTCTTTCGCGTTTTGAATTTTTTTCACTGGAACCTATTAACCTTCTGCCATTCATGGTATAGTGTCCTGGAAACCATTAACAGAGAGTTCCTTCGGGAAGGAGACGAAAGATTGGCTGAGGGAGGTCCCCACGTTAAAAGAATACAGAAAATATTTGAAGATTTGAGGAAGGAAATCCGGGATGAATTTCTAGGGAATTGGCAAATCATTGTCTACAAAACAAAACGTAAGCGTCCTTTCGAGGGTCTGTAACAACGTTGGAATTCTGACATTGCTCATCCCATAGCAAATTCCCTTTTTGGGCTGGCTAGTAAGCCCACTGATGGGCCTGGACTAATTATGTTTTCAACGGGCATGATGCGAGGATGCACCAATGACCACATGCTTGCATGCGTTCTCGGGCATGAATTGGCACACCTCCTTGACGACCATATATATCAAAGGGTTATTGCTGCCAAGGACCACACAGAGGAGGAGATGGACGAAATGTACCAACAACAGGAATTTATCGCCGATGATATTGGATGCCACATGGCTGCAAAGGCGGGTTACGATCCTCGTGGTCGTCTTCAGGTGTTACAGATGTTTCAAGGTATGGAGTCAAGAAGATATAATGGAAAGGCCATGCCACTGGAACCAGTTGGGGTGAGAACTCACCCCCCGGTATATATAAACACCTCTCTTTTCTTTGCAGATTGCTAATATATCCTAGCTCGCCGATAGGATTGCTGCTATCAAACGGGTAATGCCAGCAGCCTTGAACGAATACAAAATCGCCCGTGGGATTATCGGGGATACAAAGAGAGAGAGTTTGGGTTCCGTGCCAAATGCTACTACAGCTCCTCCCTCATTTCGGGCTACCTACCAGACCTCTAGTACAAGCTAATTCCAAGCAACTATCGCTCAAAGTTCGCAACCAAACCACAACGCAAAATTTTTCACCCAGTTCTTCGAGATCCTTCGAAACGGCACCGCCTTCAAAGAAATTGGTTGTGAAAGTTGACTCCACGCATCCATTTGCGCCTTTTCTCGGAGCTTTCTGGGATATGGTTCTGCGAATAAAAGAGCTTTTGTGGCCCGAACAATTCAGGGTTAACCTTAATAAGGCGCTTGTAAAGTCAGTTGGAACTGCAAGCTCTTTAGATCTCCTTGGTCATCTAGTTATTAAAATTTAGTTAGGGAAATCGAAACAAACTTCAAAGGAGGTCGTGTAATGAAAGCCCAACCCTATCAAACAAGGCTCGAAAAGGTGTTGACCAACTTGATCAATGACAGACATTTGATCAACTGGGAGGTGAGGATCGTCAAATGCGGTCAGTTTTCCCCTCGCCCCCAAATATAAAACACAGACCAATAAAGGCTACAGAGTTCTCCCAAGCAACTGCATCACATTACAATGATACAATGTATGTAACATTTTCCACTGAAAAGATACGAGTTAGCTCCGATGCAGCGTTAGCCTGGACTGCAGCACATGAAATAGCACATTTAGTTCTGCGACACCGAAGAAAAGCCGAGATGTGGCGTTACTGGGAGCAACGAGCAGGCGTTTTTCTAGATTGGGAGAGCCGTAATTTCAGCACAGAATATGAGGCAGATACACTTGGGATGTTGATGATGGCATTGACAGGTTATCATCCCCGAGGTGCCATTGAGGCGCTTGAGTATATGGAGAGAATGAGACTACGGGGTGGATATAAACTTCAAAAGCCCGGAGAACGAACACACCCACAGGCATGTTACACCTCTCATCACCTCCAAACATGACTCTTGTATTACCCCATATTCATACTTACGCGAATTTTAGCCCAAAGAAAGGAGCGCAGCGATTCAGCAATCGATGCCTTTAGCAATGGAAAGATATCGCAATGCCATGCAAGAGAAATTGGAAAAAGAACAAAAATCAAAAATGGGACCGGAATTGGACATGGCTGAGGAAGAGAAGACCGAGAAAACCCTCTGGGATCCTGCAACAGTTTTGAACGTGGCCGTGACTCCTGCTTCAGCTTATAATGCAAAACAAAACCACACGCTCTATCGGAAACCCTGCTCAGACAAAGAGCCCTCCTGAGAAGATGCATAAAGAGCGGGGAGTTCCTTGAGGATTTTGGATGCGGATGAATTATGGATTCAAATCAAATATTGCTTAGCGCCATGAGATAGGATAACAAAGTGAGTTTAGAGCGTTTTGAATTGGAAAACAAAATCTACTTTCCACTTTTTCATACTCTCATTGATACATCTCTCTTTCTTCTAGTACTACAAAGTAAGTGATTCAGTACCCGCGTTTTGTCCAACAATTCAGTAAGTACTTCAGGACCGTTCAGGTTGACATCTGCCTCAATTGTGATTGTTCTAATCGTTCGGAGTAATTCAAGCCTTTATCAGAGACTTGTTCTAATTCGCTAGAAACAATGGAATTCAACAACTTTACATCAGACGATAAATAATAATGCTATTTTTCTTCCATTTTGATTATCGTTGGAATCTCATTTGTTATTTAGAATTATTCTGAAAGGTTAGAATATAGAAATCAAGTAAGTTTATATTAGATGGCAAGAAATTCTACACGTGTCTTCAGAAACAATTTTAAAGACATTCAATTTTTTTACTCTTCTCGTAAGTTCACTCATTATTTGAAACTGTTCTATCTAGCTGAATTAAGTAACTTTATATAAAAATATAATTAATTACATTGTTTTCTTTTATGCATTTTTAATTATATTTGTAAGTTCATCCGTCAATGAAAAAGCTTCCTCGGCGTGGTTTTATAGTACTATAGAAAGTATTTGAAGACCTGTCGTTTTACTCAATTAATGAATTATATTCTACAACAACCAACGGTCGCAAAAACTTGCTTTCCTTTTCTTATCGTAGATCTCATTGAAGACAATTAGCAAGCCAAAGAGATGGTTAGTAGAGGTTGATGGGATATTTTTGGTGGGGTTTGATGCAAAATTTAGAGGACTGCTTTACTTTTACACCACATAATACGCATAAGCCGACGAGTAAATTAAGCAACTTCATACAATATCTATAATGAATTTCATTGTCATTTTAAAGCAACTTAATTAAATTAAAGCAATTTAATTTTTAATGCCGCTTTTATTGTCTATCGGAGCGGCCCTTCTCGATCACTTCTGTGAACTGGTTAAGGTAGCCGATTGGTTGTTTATACGATGAAATATCCGATGCATTCGTGAATTTGTAACCCCCATCTGTAACCTAGCTAGTCCTCATCTCAGCTTATCTCCCGTTCTTCGTTTTGAATTAAATCTCGCCTCAATGTGGCCACCCTCGCCCTCATACACCTTTCACAATGAGTCACTTAAAATCCATGACTTCAACAATCTCCCAGCCATCATCCAAGAGCTGAAAAGCAATCCTTCCCTTGCATCCCAAACGAATTCTCTCGAAGTCCTTGATCTTGATGAAGAAGAAGTTGAGAATGCAGAACCGCCACGTCCGTCACCCTACACGATGGAGGTTCGTAAAAGAGAAGCGCAAGAAAGTATCAAGCGAGGAATCGAACTTTTAAAGTGTTTAGTAGAAATTGGGGACTTGATCAATGTTTCCGGGGTAGGATTGGAATTCTTCAAATGGAGCAACTCGTATGGTGTGAATTACATACGATCGAATGCTTTTTAGGACGCACTTTGGACGACAGCTGAGAATTTGTTTTATAAAGATGAGTTGGCAGTTGATAGGCATGGGTTGAAAGTGGTATGTTTACCTCTCTCTTCTGCTCTTCAACTTGAATGAAGATGCTGATATTAAATAGAATGCACCATCCGTAAAATTAATTGCTCTGACAAACCTGGTAATCGACGCCAGCAACGCTCACGGTCACGACGGATCCCCTATTATATTGCACCGCAGTCGAAATACTCACCCTCCACCTAACAAATTGTGATCTAGAGGATTGTCGTATCAAAAATATCATCTGGTCATATACCTTCCCCTCACTAACCGAACTCGCTCTCTACGCTCACAACTCTAACAACGACGCCCTTACATCTTTCTTAGATCGCCACCCCAATGTTACGACACTAAAATGGGGTATTGACTCAGACTCCCCATTTATCTTCCAACCTCATCACCTCCCACATTTGGAAAAATTAGACGTTCACTGGGCGTACGACGTCGTAAACATCTATCATGAAGTTCTATTTGGTCGCAATCCAATATGGAAAATCAAAGACTTAAAGATTTCAAATCTCGAGAATTCATATGAGCTTCTCCTCGCGCTCTCTTCCACTCTTGAGATTCTGGACCTCGATATCGGAGTTTTGAATTGGAGGCAGGGAACATATGCTTTTCGTGCTGAAGAAAAAGCTGAGATCGAGATGGACAGAGAGGAAGAGAGGAAGGCGGGGGAAAAGGAGGAAAATATGACGCCTAAGTATGTTGAAGAAAAAGGGGGAGCCATTGCAAGTTCTTTTGAAGGGCGTTTTGGGGAACTTAGCAAGTTTGAGAGTTTTGAGTGTTGGTCTTGAAAGTGGTAACACGTATACCAAGGATGAAGTGACGGGGAAGTACGAGACTTCTGGGGCCATGGGCGGAGAGGAACTGGTGTGTTTCTTGCGAACTTTCGGTTAAGCGAGTGATGGAGCTAATGATGGTGTAGAAATCCATTATGGCAGCGCTGGCAGAAAATACCTCGATCCAGATGCTGAAGATGTCTGATTCGAGGGGGTATCCATTGCCAGGAGAGATGACTGATCGGGAAGTGCCGAAGAACGTTGAGATTGTTGAGTGGGATGTTACCAAAGAAAATGGCTCTGGAATTTATCGCGTGCAGAGGTCAGAGTCAAAAGTGGAGTTTGTCAAGCAACATTGAGAATTGGCACTTGTTCCTGCCATTTTGAGTATTTACCCTTGCGTAGGAATTGAGGGTAATAAGGGCATCTTGGTCTTTGCATTTCCACGATATTAGAGCAAATATGCACACGAGACGAAGTAAAACAAAGAAGCAGGCAGACGATGAACTTGTTCCATTCATGTGGATTATTTTCGGCTTCCCGGAAAACAATTACAAGTGGAGGCAACCTCAATAGTTATCTCAGAAAGTTGCATATGCGAAGCAAAGGGGATTGCAAAAGGAGGCTTTCTCAGACGGCAAGTCGAATCGGCATGTGGTATTTCCTAGGTGTTTTAATATGTAGTGCAGATAATTTGGCTGCGGTGGGGTTTCTGGTTGGTTAGGCCTTATTGTGCTACCACAATATGACCCTGTCATCGCGTAAACACTCACCCTACACTGGTTTTTCCCTATTCCTTCTTTCAAAATGGTGTTTTTGAGCAAGTTATTATAAGCCCCGTTGTTCTTTTTATAATCAAAGTAATCTAATATTACCGAAAGGCTTTAAGTACCCGGGAAAAATTCGATGTTTCTAGATAACTTGTCGCACAATAAGAAAAAAGGGCACTGGAGAGGAATAATCAATTTTCTTCCTCTTCGATCACACTCTTTATTTAATTTGAATGCGCTGCTGTATCTGGCGCCTGCCCCTGTGAACAGCCAGTGACAAACAGCCACAGCCGAAGCGAGATGGTCTGAATCGCCCTACCACGCGGAAGATGTGCAGCAAGTCGCCATCACCCTGTAAAAAAATCGAGTAATTACATGTTGAGAACAACGAGGAAATAGACCAACCTAGGATCGTCAACGTCTATATTTATCGTATATTAACTACTTCTCCTCATCCTTCTCCCTCACCACACCCTGTACATTCCCCAACTTCTTCAACAAACCAATCTTCCCAATATTCCTCAACCCCACAACGCCCATCACAAGACTGGCCCCCGCAAGCGCAAAACAAAACCACTCCGCAGCGCGAAACCCCTCCAGCAACTTCTCTCTCCCGACCTCTTTCTCGCCCTGCACACTATACTGTATAGCAGCACTGACAGGTAAAAACATAGCGCGTCCCATACTAGCAACCGTCTGGAACATAGCGCCCGCAACACTCTGATCTTTTCGTGGCAAAGCTTGGGTGGTGAAAAGTCCGAGACAGGGGTAGATTGTGTCTGCGCCCATGGCTGCTAAAAGCATTGCGGGGAAGCCGTAGGCAAAGTAGGATGTTGAGGGTGGGATGGGGACTGCGAAGAGGAGATTTGCGATTGCGGCTGCTGAAAGGCCAAGGATGAGGATGTAGTTTCCTCTTATTCGGGAGAGGAGGTAGCCTGATGCTATTGTTGAGAGGACTTTGTGTGGTTAGATTTTGTTAGAGGGGAAAGGGGGATGAGGGGTACGTACCTCCTGAGATTCCAAGGGGGATGAAGCGGATTGTAGTTTGGAGGGGGGAGAGAAGTTGATAATTTTGGTAACTGGGAAATAGTTAGTACCGGGCGCGAGGCTGAGTGTTGAGGACTTACAAATATGTCGAATATACCAAGAAGTTCGTAAATGAACCCGAGAACAACCAAACAATTGCCATTGCTACAGAAAATCTTCCAGTCTTGAAAGTGGATACTCTCATCAAAGGTTCGCGGGCCGTTTTGGTCTCTAAATAGTGCTGCCAGAAAACAAAGAAGATTAGGAAAATGGCGGATAGAATTAGTATCACGATCACAAATGGCGTTTTCCATCCTTGAGAAACTCCTTCGGATAACCCAGTGAGCAAAAGAAGTGTTCCCGACGTAAAAAGAAATGCTCCGGACCAGTCGACACCAGATGCTCGAGGCAGATCATCGTTGGCGGTGCTCCTAGATGGATCATTTGGTATAGCAAATATTGAGACAACTCCAATGACAAACGAGGTAGCGGCGATGACATAGAAGACTACAGTCCACTTGGTATATTGTGATATTATACCTCCCTGAGAACTCGTTGTTAGTCAGTGAAAATGAATAAGTAATGGGAACTTACCAGTAGATTTCCCATTACTTGGCCCGTTGGAGCACCCCCGGAATAAAATGCGAAGCTGTAATTTTTGATGCGTCCCGGGGGTATGGTGTAGCCAATAATCCCGATGGCACTAGGTATTGTGAGAGCCGCACCCTTTTCAAACTATTAGTTTTTGGTTTGGAGTGATAACCGTTGTAATGAACATACCAAGCCTTGAAGGGCGCGCATGATGTACAGGCATACTTCAACGGGTGAAAAAGCAGTACCAAGTGCCGTCGCAGTCACCCAGAAGCAGCCAACAAGAAACAAAATCTTTTTCCCGTAGACATCACCCAATTTCCCGAAAAGAAGGAGAAAGGAACCAGCAGTCAACGCGTATGCTGATACAACCCATTCTTGACGTACGGCTGGAATAACCAAAGCCTTGGTCATTTCAGGAAGAAGTATGACAACACATTGAATAGAAAGTGTCTACGTAGTGTAAGTAAATCGAGGGCAAAATCGATTGCATTAAACATACATTTAGAAAATTTGCAGCAGTCAGAGCAAGAACCAAAGGAGCAATCTGACGTATTGTAACAACTTTGTTTTCGAAATGACTGTCCACAGCGGATTTCTGAACAGTAAGCGGTGTTAACTGGGTCACCAAAGCTTTTTCTGGTGCAACGAGTTCCGTTGGCAAGGCAACTTTCTCAATTGCGATATCATCGCTTGAATCTACTGTTAGCGACATTGAAACGCAGTCCTGGAACCATTGACAGGGGAATAACTTCCAAAAAAGAAAACGTGTAAAAATCATGAGCGCCTCGTTTCTAAAGGAATGGCGAACTTTTACCTCCTGGTGCTCCACTAAAAAGACCCCCACTAATGGGGGACCGAAGCCGGGGGAAGTGGAAGTGGAAGTGGAAGTGGATGCCGTCCTTACCGTTGTTGGCACTCGGCTGCTGTCCGGCTTGCATCGTCTAGGAAATAGTAACATATTTCCAATGAACCGGCCAACGCAAGGGAAATATGTTGGGCTCATGCTTGATGCTTTATAAGAGAAGGGATTGCGAGTCGGACCTAAATTCGGCCAGGACGAAAGGGGGCTAAAGAAGTCACGTGGCTGTCCTTGGCGTTATGCACCGTGCGCACCCAGAATTCCCAACCTCTTTTATATTCATTCTATGTCTCACCTGCCCGCCCATTATTCTTCATTCCACGAATCACTTTACTTACTTGGCATTCTGTTTTCGTTGTCCGTTAGCAAATTCTTGTTCTTGAACTACAAATCCAAGAGTGTTCTGCTCTCAAATAGTGTTGCATTCTCCCGGGAATTTCTGCGAGGTTGCTCCTTCGCTTGAACACCAGACTCTCCCTCAGTCGACCTCGTGCTTGAGGTCGAGACAATTGGGTGGGTAGCATGGAGCGACGGCTGCTTCGAAGGCGAAGACCCGCGCTGAGTTGCCTCGAGTGCCGCCGTCGAAAGGTCAAGATCTACTGGCCCAGGCTGCAGGACTCCATGATTCGAAGATAATTATGAAAAAGACGAGGATGTTTCAATGGAGCGATTGATTGGGAACAGCTAAAGAGGTAATCCATATTGTGATAATGTGCTTCCGCAATTTTGCATTTTTTGTACTAAGCATCTTTTAAGTTTTCACCTGTTATAGCATGTTATGCTGAGGCTTGTGGCCATGGGAGTGATGTTTTATTATAGTCTTCTGAAACTAGATAGTTGGTTTATTAAAAGTCGGTCCTTCAACAATGCAAAAGGCTTGCGAGCAGTATTAAAGGAGGACGACCTGGCCTCTCTTATCTAGAACTCGGCTTGCTACTTCCTTCCTGCCAGGTTGCTGACCGGATGGTATCCTTATATTTTGGAGTGCTCGAGTCTATGTACCGTATCATTCATGTACCTACTTTCTGGGAACAATACCGGAGGAGATCCTGGTCTACTGTCCTTGAAATGCTCTTACAGTCTTCCTTGGACTTCCAGTGTCAACGACGATGAGATGAATGAATCGAGTACCGCCTTTCACCTGAACCAGATGATGGCTTCTCTCGTCTCATGTCTCTTGGTGGCGGCATCTTCAGAGAAGGATTCAGGTTAGCAGGTACTGCTATCAGCCTCGAGCTCGTCGCTTAAGCCGAGTCGCAGAGACACGACGGAACGCTTCATCAAAATTCCAAGCACAGAGAACTTCTAAAGAGATCATTGGAAGATATAATCTCACTGTCTTTAGCACGCATTCAACAAGACAAGACAAACATCAAAAGCCATATGTTTCTCTACATGATTCTAGCACAAGTCAAAGCAATAGAAGCAGGTACATCTTCAGAGCTCAAGATTGCGCAGAGTGCAAGAGATAGCCTTCAAATCTGTCGTGATAATCTCAAAACGAACAGTTCCGGCTCCATATATGCAAACATTTCCAGCGGACAAGGATTGGACTTGAATATGGATACTGACTTCCAGATTCCACCTTTTCCTAGTGGACTAGGCTGCCTGATTCTCCTTCTTTTGTGGTTCAACTTATAAGTCTTGTTTCTAGTATTGCCCTGCTATCTGAATTTTTATTCTTTGTCTCATTTTTGTTACTCCGATGTATTATTATTACAACAACTGTACTACTTTGCAAGAAACTTGGATATTCGAAAACACATTTCATTCCCAATTTCTAGAAGGATACGATTTAACTCGATGTCAATTATTTAAAAGGTTTAATTCAATTTTAAGGCGATGTTTTCAGTCGACCGCTTGGTTCGGGGATACACAGTTCACGTGCATGGTTAATTCCGAAAGATTTCCTCATTTCACTTCAATGGTTGACTTGCTTGAGTTCACTATTTATAGTTCTCGGAATACAGCAAATGGGATATGCACAAGCTGCTGTATGTGTTACGGTCATTTCTTCCTACTGATGTAGAAACCCGAGGACAAATGCAACTGTTTCCGAAGTTATTCCCGAGACTGTTTAGAGGAACTAGATTCTAGAAATTGGATTTCTTCGCTCCAACCTTTTCGGATAGTACTAGTAAATACACTTAACTCTCTCATGCATTTTCTAATAAGTAGCTGTATGCAGAGCAATGATTGGACCTTTGTTTCGCTTCGAGGATTCGAGTTGGCGACAAAGGCTCTCGGTCGGTAGCAGCACAACACATAATCAAATACTTCTGTCCCAAAATCCCATAATACTGTTAAACGCTCTTCGCCCTATCTTTCCACTAAGCTCAAACCAAGATGCCACCCCTAAGAGTCCTTATAGTCGGCGCCGGCATAGCCGGGAACTCCCTCGCCCTCTGGCTCTCAAAACTGGGTCACTCTATCACAGCCCTTGAACGTTTTCCCTCTTTCTAAACCGGTGGCTTGTAAATAGACCTCGGAGGTCATAGTATCGAAGTTATAAAACGGATGGATATTAAGGAAGCTTTTCGTGCTAAGATAGCGAAGGAACAGGGGTTGCAGGTTGTTGATAAGAGGGGGAGACGGAGGGCTTGGTTTCCTAAGAATGAGGACAGTACCGGGAAATGGGAAGGAAGAACAGAGTTTTATTTCTGAGTTTGAGATTATGAGGGGGGATTTTTGCCAGGTTTTGGTTGGGGCTGTGGAGAAGGTTGGGGGTTGTAAGTATGTTTTTGGGGGGGAGGTTGTGGGGTTGAGGTGAGGTTCAAGGATGGGAAGACGGTAAGATTTGTTTTGGATGTTACTATGTAGGGCCCACGTACCCGCAAACTGATGCTCGGAACACAACCAAGCCAAGTCGACAAATTCTTCCATCCTCTCGGCGGCATCAATAGAGGTATGTACGTCGCATACTTCACCGTCCCCCTTCCCATTCGCCCTGGAGAGGAATACATAGCAACCCTCTACAATGCGCCCGGAAACCGAGGTATAATGACTCGAAGACATTCTCCCACAAACATGCAAGTTTACATCAGTGGGAAACCTTCTTCCGAGAGACTTAATAAGGCTCGTCAACAGAAAAATGCTGCAGAGCAGAAACTTGCGATTGCGGAAATTTTTCAAGGTGCGGGATGGCAGAGTGAGGAGATTTGTAGGGCCATGGTTGAGGATGTCAAGGATGAGGATTTTTATTGTGAGAGTCCTGGTTAGTCGAAGGGTAAGGCGGTTTTGGTTGGTTATGCGGCGTATTGTCCGAGTCCTAATACGGGGATGGGTACTACTCCTGCTGATTGGGCAATATCGTGGCCGAGGTGATGTCAGTGAGAAAGAGGGACTTAGGGCCAGTTTGGCTCGCATAAATTATTTAAATATATGCATGGATATTTGACGAGATGTCCTGAATAGTGACCTCGTATAAGTTGGTGCATCTCATCAACTGTTTCTTAATATATCAAGTGATCGTTTGGCTTGCATATCCTGGTGCATATCCCTGTGCACATTCTTAGTAAGTGGCATAGATGGGTGTCTTAATAGTAGTAAGAAAACATATATGTATGAAGTTTTAAAGATTTACACCTCTAGAGGTCTAAATCTTTTTTTGGTGGTGTATATCCTATTTATATATGTACTAAGATATACGAGGTTAAACGAGGGATTTGCATCACTTTTAAATATGCATGCTAAGCACTGGTGTATATAAATACTTGGTGTATATACATATATATATATATATATATTACCTCCTGGTTTTTGGTGGTGCATATCTTAGATATGCACGAGCCAAACAGGCCCTTACAAAGGCTCTCAAGGCTTACGAGCAGAAACTCAGACCCTTCATGCATCAAGTCCAAGAAGGGATTCTGGAAGCTGAGGAGAAGAAAACTTGGGATTGGGTGATGGGCACTGCGCCGGGGATTTCTTTATTGAATATATTTTTGGGGAATGCGAGTTTTTTCAGGGTTAATGTTCCGAAGGACTTTTTGGCGGACAGTGTTAAGAATCTTTGTTCCACTCGTAATTTTCGCAAGAGAAAGGTTTGAAATCATGTACTCCACTCCTGGATAATCCTAGGTGACGATGAAAAATTTCCTGTTTGATTTTCCGGGAGCGGAAGTCTTGTCTCTCATCTACCACGTACGCAAAGATCCTAATTAACTGATTTAACAGCCTGGGCAGAGATGCAGAAGGAATTCGAACCGCGTTTCATGCCCAAGTGCATTATGCCTGGATGGGAGAAATTAGCAAACATCAAGGTGATGTATATTTCCGTCTTTAGCGTTGAAAGAAATTCCCTTCTAACAAACGGATCGAGAATGCAATTATTTCTTCTCACAGAGGATTTACATCACCATCGTGCCAGTCGGCTCTGAGAATTAACTCATATCGTTTCTTATTTCATGAATCAGCTTGGACAACAGTTTCAACTCTCATCCTTCATAGATTACGGGTATGCAGAACCAATATTGGAGCTCTTTTATCTCTGGCAGCAAACATGATGCCGACATGATGCGGGCATGAAGCGGGAATTTATGCTGTGCAACCATCACCCCCGCGGCAAGAGACGTGGCACCACCCTTCAAATCTGAATACCTCATCTAGTCTACTTAAAAACTGTGCAATCCTTCTCAGATATTTTAATTCACTATCATTTCCAGTCCGCAAAAATTAACGGCATTTTACTTCGAGCACAATTGGCAGCCATGGGAATAGACGCAGGGTTTGACATGGTCCCCCATCTGTCAAAGGATGCAGGAGACAAGCAAAACTGGCAGTCTTTCATCAGAATCATCAAGGAACGTTACCAAAATGACGAACAAGTCGAAATCAAACACAATTACATATTTTTCAACGTCGGCGAGGGCCCTACGCTCCCCTTTGAAGGCCATAAGTTTCTACGCTTCAGCTCGAAGATCTCCGGGAG
The DNA here is from genome assembly GCA_001414345.1 of Hymenoscyphus infarciens. Lineage (NCBI taxonomy): Eukaryota > Fungi > Ascomycota > Leotiomycetes > Helotiales > Helotiaceae > Hymenoscyphus > Hymenoscyphus infarciens. The sequence continues at coordinate 274,538 of LLCB01000150.1, read as the reverse complement.
CAGTGGCAAGGCTCAAGAATATCTCGATACAGTCACCCGCATCGCAAAATACTATTTCGGCACTCGCATTAAATACTGGAACGAATTTTGGGACACTTCTGGTTTCTACGACTGGTGGGAAGTTAATGATTCGTTCAAGTCTCATGATCAGGTTTGTCATAGAACATGCGAGATCGCATATTGATCGCTTTTAATCCTTTTCTACTAGAACGATGAGCTTGATGATCCAGCGCGCATAGCCGAGTTAGTCTTTGGGCCTGCTCCCCCCAGTGGAATGCGAGTTTTCGAGGAAAGGCAAATACCGGGAAAGGGAAGAGGTCTCATAGCTCGCTTCAACATCACCCAGGGCAAACGCATCCTTTGCGAGAAGCCTTTCTTCACAACTCAAAACATATCTTCAATCAGCACACTGGAGAGCAGCATTGCAACTCAACTCAAGGGACTGTCAAAGACCAAGCAACGAAACTTTCTCAAACTTCACAACAATTTCCCCGGAAAGTACCCATTTAGCGGTATTGTCAAGACCAACGCCCTTCCATGTGGTGTTGATGCTGTGATAGGCGGGGTCTACCCAACTGTTTCCCTCATAAACCACAGCTGTCTCCCCAATTCTCACAATAGTTGGAACAGCGACACGAATTCAGAGACCATCCACGCAATCAGCGACATCAAAGCTAGGTCTGCACAACGAATAGATGAAAAAAATATTAATTATTCATCATAAATATTAAATAAATATATAGTATTCGAGCAATTATTCGAGTAATAAGAGCTTAAATGAATATATTACGAATAGTTTCTATTTATTGAGCTTAATATCCGCCCCCTAGGTCTTAGCATAGAGGGTTCGTATAAGTTGAATTTTACTCCCTTTTTATATATATATTTAAACACAACTAAACTATAAATTTACTTACTTTTAATTTTTATTAATAGATTACTATCGTCCCTACTCTTTATCACTTATATCATGTAAAATAGGGTATCATGTCCCCACTTTCTAAAACATTATACACGTAACCTTTAAACTAAGGGTCGAAAGGCTCTACTCTTTTTACCTCATTTAATAATTTATCTACTTTTTAGCCTAGAAACGCCTTGGCGTAGCCTAATCGAGATGACAAAAGCAACTAAAGCAGATAATTTCAAGGGATTTTCATATATATTTAGATAAGTGGGAAACCATACTAAAAGGGTAGAGAATACAGAATATTCATGAATAAACGACTACTATTTATACCCTAAACGCTCCTTATTCTTGAATAATTCAAAGGGTATTTTATCCGTGGAAAATCGTGAATATTCTGAATATATTCGTAGCTTTTATTCGTTGTGCAGACCTAATCAAAGCAGGGGACGAAATCACCATTTCATACGATAAAGGTGGCACAGCCAACACCCGCCAGAGCCATCTCAAAGCGGGCTTCGGTTTTGACTGCACTTGTGTTCTCTGCTCTCTTCCACTTCCACTCCGCGAAAGGAGCGACGCTCGACGCACCCAAATGCAACACCTTGACGAAGTAATAGGTGATCCGAACAGAGTAATGAAGAGGCCGGGCGCTTGTCTCGCAGATTGTCGTCATTTGCTTCAAGTTCTCGAGGAGGAATACCGAGGTGATGCAGGTGGACTGATTGCTAGACTTTACTACGATGCTTTCCAAATCAGCATCGTTCATGGCGATCAGGCTCGAGCAAGTATTTTTGCTGAGAGGGGATACAAAGCGAGGATTATTTGTGAGGGGGAGGACAGCCCAGTGACGAAGAGAACAAAGAAGTTCACGGAAAACCCGAAAGAGCATCAAAGCTTCGGGGCTTATTCACAGAAGAGAATTGCAAAGGGGTTGGTACCGAAGTCACTTGATACTAGCGATTTCGAGAACTGGTTGTGGCGTGGAGGAAACTAAGAAGAAGTGCGGTTCTTGCTGTCAAAATTTGGATCATGTGTGTGTTGATTTCACTAGGGGTTAAGCTTGAATTCAGGAATAACATTATGCTTTCTGCAAATTCCCTTTCCAGGAATAGCCAACACAAGCTGCAGTGAAGTTCTCGTTCTTCTGTTGTATGAACCTGGGACAAATGGTATTCTTCTCCAATTCAAATTGTCCACATTGGTAGGATATTGATTTGATTACCAGCTACGAACTTGATCAACGCTTTCCTTTGTTCATCTTGGCTCACTTGAATAACTGCACTTTCATCTCAAGACCTCTTTCTCCTCTCATGATTAAAATTTATGGCCTATCCACGGAAAAGGACTGTCATGCTCTCCCATTTCTGTATTAGAGTTCCTGCCGTCCCACACCACGAAAGGGCTTTTCTATGTTACAGTTGTTACTTGTTCAAAATGGTGTGAACATTGCGAAGACAAAGGATCCACCCACGAATTCTGAAATCTGTAATTGAATTTGATTAGAAGATTTGTATCCAATTTTGCAATGTTATTTGCAGAGTTCTCAGTGTAATCAATTGCTGAAAGTTACTGTTGCCTTTGATAATCTTCCAAGTCCGACAGTAAAGGAGGGTGATGAAAGTCAAAGTTTTGACGAACATATTTGCCAAAATACCGGGATAATAGAAGCATCCTTAGAGGACATAAAAGCTTGCTAGATTGTCTATTGCAAGCACAGGAATAAAGTTGATTGATGAAGGGAGTTTCTTCACAGTTAGATATCTAATACTTAGGCTATATTTGTTCAATCCGTAAATACTTACCGGTTACGGTTCATGGTCTATTCTCCTTTGCCACATGGCATCTGCAGCTGCTACCTCCCCCATGTCAAAAATATTGTTGGCCTGATGAACATCCACTGTGTTCAAGTTTATAATTCCCTTTGCCATGATAATCGATTCCCTGAAGTAGAAATGATGGCAGATGAAGTGCTATAATCGTACAATATTTGACATACGAAGACATACAGTTAGTGACACTTTCCACAATTGCAACTTCTCAATTCAAGCCTCTCCTCGAATAGAGAGTCAAACCCGACGCGGGGTTTTTTGATTGTGGTTTAACGTGCTTGCATGGAGTGTCACCTGTTCTGAGGCCAGGCGTTTTCCCAGAGATTTGTTTTCTTTTATGAAAAGGATCAGCACCTCGCCTCGCAGGTTACTTCTGAAACTATTAGTTTTAGTATTTAAAATTTTTGATACAGATACCCCGAATGGTATGTTGTTACTTGGTAAGGATCCAATTACGAAATCGTGTTACCGCATAGGAAGCAGAATGATCTCGGAGCCTTAAGAAGTCTTATTTTCGGGGTCTTTTGAGTCCAAATTCAAATCTACTATAGCGCTGCAACGTCGGTTCGATTTGATGGTTTATATAACTAAATCTACTACCGCATGATATCGTCTGTTCAGAATAGTTGGCTATGCTTTATCTCAGTTTTAGACCCTTTATTATTAGCTCTTTCTTTTCTCTCTCTATCACTCTCTCTACTAGCCTCCCTACCGACCCTACTCTCTCTAAATTTAACTAATTATAGCGCTAGATCTAAAAAGAGCTAAGTAGTATCTAAGAAACTTTAGTAAGACTTATACTAAAGGCCTAAAAATAAGAGTTTTAAGGCCTTGTTTTAAACTCTCTACTTCTAGAACTTTATAACTCTTAAATAACTCTAGAATTAAGTATATAGTAGAATAATAGAAACTTCATCTTTTGTTATAGTTCTGATCTTAATAGCTTTTAAAATAGCTTTAATATACTCCTTTAAAAAAGAGTAATTTTAAGATTTTAACTTTAGAGCTAGAGCTTAGTTTTTCTAAGATCTTTTCTCGCTTTCTCTTTGTTTTTTAATATAATATCTCTTAGTTTTAAAAGTTTAAGAATTTTTCTATAAGCCTAGCTTTAAGTATATTCTAGAGCTAGATTAAAGCTTTTTTTAAGCCTATTCTTAGTTTTTAAACTAGCTCTAATATATCTATTCTTTATAGAGAAAAAGAGAGCGCTTATTTACTTAAAAGAATTATTCTTTTTCTCTTTTACTTACTTTATAAAGATCTATTTAAATAGAGTAGTTTCTTTATATACTAGTAGCTTAATAGCTTTTCTAGTCTCTCTAGTTTATCTAGTATTAATAACTTATATAGTTATTAAGTACTTTTAAAAAAGTAAATTATAAATCTTAAGAATATAAGTCTAGAATTATATACTTAGTTTTTAAACTTATACTTTATTATTAAAAGCCTAGAATACTATTTATTAGAAGATATCTAACTTTGAATTAATAAAAGTCTTGAATTACTTAGAATAGTAGTAGTAGTAGTAGTAGTAGTAGTAGTAGTAGTAGTATAATTAATTTTTAATAGAAGTTAAGAACTTAAATCTTATAATATAAGTCTTATTAAAATAATTTCTAAAGATTTAGAGTCTAGCATAGAAAGTAAAAAGCGTCTAAGCCTAATTAGACATAGAGTAAGAGATAGAGAGAGTGTCTAAGGTTTAATTTATATGATTCGCGCCCGCCCGAAGTTTTACCGACTCGGGACGAATCTGGAAATCAACGACCAAAGCCTCTTTTCATCTCAACACCACATATCTGGGATGAAGACCCACCTCTTGAGAGCACCTATATGGACTATAGGTAGACAAATCCCCGCTCGGAAATATTTTCCGGGCGGGAGTCCACCATTCCGAAAATGGCATTCGGTGGTAGCAAGCCGAAGCTATGATGTACCCTCTACTCCCGAAAGAGATTTTCTTCAGCGATGCATGCTTACATTTTGATAGGATGCCGTGGGACTTCTAAATACCCTTCAAACTCCATATAGCATTTTGCAGGAGAGAAGAGACAAGGGCATTAGACTTGATAAGACTGCCAATGAGGAGATTTTGAGATGCTTGGAGAAAATTGGGTACAATGTAGGGCTCTTTCGATAACCACGTATTTTTGTCTTAGTTCTCCCTTTTTTTGCGTTTCTTTTCTTTCCTTAATTTACTATGTGTTTTTTGAAATGTTTATTATCAATTTGCTCATTAGCAGCGTCAATTTTGAATTTCTCTTTCCCATTTGTTGCTTCATCCCCCCACTGCATTTTCCTCGATTACTCATTTTGGACCACGTTGTCTCTCTCTAGTTCCCATCTTTATTTGTTGTTGTTTTCACAACAGCCGTTTACTTAATTGCCATGATTTTCAATTTGGAGTTTCAAAAGTACTGCAGGCTGATTCTCCCAAGCAAAACGATCTTTCTCGCCTCAACATCCTCCACATCGCGGGCACCAAAGGCAAAGGCTCAACCTGCGCCTACATCTCCTCAATCCTCTCCCAGCACCAAAAATCATCACCAACCTCGCCGCAAAAAATCGGACTCTTCACATCCCCCCACTTGATAGCAGTCCGGGAACGCATCCGAATAAATTCCCTCCCCCTCCCCGCTCCCCTGTTCGCAAAATACTTCTTCCAACTCTGGGATATCCTCTCGTCCTCGCCTAGTGTTCCAAAACCTGTTTACTTCCGTTTCTTGACACTTCTCTCCTACCACGTTTTCCTCTCGGAGCAGGTGGATGCTGCGATTTATGAGGTAGGTGTGGGTGGTGAATATGATTCCACGAATATTGTGCAAAGACCTGTTGCTACGGGGATTACGACTTTGGGTATTGATCATACTTTCGCTCTTGGGGCAAGCATTGAAGAAATTGCTTGGCATAAAGCTGGGATTCAGAAACTCCGAGTGCCTTCTTTTACAGTGCCGCAGAGGAAGGGGGCTATGAATGTTATCAAATCCAGAGCCGAGGAACGTGGTGTTGAGTCACTTCGAGTTGTGAAGCAAGATCCTAGGCTAGAAGGTGTGAGGGTACGACCTGATGCCGAGTTCCAAAAGGGGAATGCAAGTTTAGCTATTGCCATGACGGAGACTCTTTTGAGGAAAATGGATCCCGGGTTCGGGGTCCAGTCCAAGGAATTACCGAAGGCGTTTAGAGACGGGATTGAACAAGTGGTTTGGAGAGGGCGATTCGAAAAGAAAGTTGAGGGGGGTGTGACTTGGTATATGGATGGTGCGCATACAGCTGATAGTATTGTCGTCGCATCCACATGGTTCAGTGAGGAGACGCTGAAGAAGTACGTTCTCTCTGTCTTTCCTTTATATTCCTCCCGAAAGTTAATAAAATTTGAAAATAGAAAAGCAACTCGTGTTTTGATCTTCAATCAGCAAGGACATCGCGAGGCCATCGAACTACTCGAAGATCTCTACCACGCTATTAAATCACATAATGTCATTTTTGATCATATTATATTTTGTCCTACGGTTCTTCTCCCATCCTTATCAAACAAGAAAGGTTCGAGTTCCCGATATTTCCCCTCCGCCCATAATATCACAAGCTCACACACCCCCAAAACAGATTTCATAAACGCAGCAAACGACACCCAAGCAATAACGTCCCTAAGCCTTCAAACCCTCTTCGCAACAAAATGGAGAGATCTCGCATCAATATTCCAACCCTTATCCACAACCGCAGGTCTTCCTTTAACACAAATAAACGTCCTCCCAAGTCTCGATGACGCATTCAAATACGTACGCTCCTTGCCCAAGACCAGAAAATCCGACAACGTGGAGAGAAACTCCCCGGAGGAAGAAAAAGAAGGGGAGAAGGTGGAAGTTTTCGTCACGGGTAGTGTTCATCTCGTTGGTACGGTTTTAGGATCAGTGGAAGGTGTCGATGCTTTGTGATTTTGAGTCGGCTTGAATGTAGATTTCAGATACTAGATGTATATCCCTTGCTAGCAGTGCGTAGCACGGTATAAGAGTGTGAAATGGAAATTTGTATCTATACGCAAAAGCAATGAGAACTACAAAATGATGGTTCCTGCATCTCCTTCCATTCCTCTATTCTTGGAACCGTGTCTAGGTAAATACTTCCTCTAGCGTAAAACATGAAATACAAAGGTACAAGAGGGTATAGACACGAAAATAGCAGACACAATGAACCTCAAAATCCAATTTTAGCTGGCTCAGTACTACTAACTAGCTCATTTCATAAAACAACACCCAGGGTATTCAACGAAAACGCCAATTGAAAACAAACTACGCCCCCTTTTAGGTAAAAGAACTTCCTAAACCTGTAGCATCACCTCTTAGAGCTCCTCCAGTGTCTTGCCATCCTGGGATAGTACGGAGGCATATGATTCGTCATGGGCGTCTCAATAGGATAATCGATTCCAGCTTGCAAATCAGATTTATCGGGTCTACTCTTCTTGAAAGTGGGTATATTCATGTCAACAAAGCCCTTTATCAGACCAGTACCCCTCTGCTTCTCAGGTACGTTTTGTAAAAATGCTCCGACGAGATGCAAACTGCCCGTGACAAGGACTATGACTTTACTCGTCCGAAGCTTTTCGTCTTCTTCGTCGTTACAAGCGAACTTTTCCGCGACGTCGATTGCCTCCCTTACACTGCCATAAACAGCTGAGAGCGGGTTGCGATCCCACGATGTATAGCTCTGCATTAAAGCCACTTGGGCAGATAAATCCCGATCATTCCCTTCTTCCCCTTTTTCTGGAACAGCCCGGTTCGGACAAAAAGCTGCGATACTAAACATTCGAGGAAAGAGTGTCATTTCCATAAAGTGCTTTTCAGTTTTTACCGTGGGAGCGGTATTTAGACGACCTATTTCCCGTGTGAGTTGGACCATGAGATTTCGAAGAAGTGCTTGTCCATCTCGTTGATCTTGGTTGAAGATTAGTATCACAGATTCTGGAACGTCGTCCTGCTTGAATGCTTCCTTGGCGTGGCTTGCGAACCAGGCTGCTACTGCTTGCATTCCTTCTTTGGTGTGGGCGCCATCGATGTAGTATTGTACGCCATTGTGATTGTAAATTTCGCATCGACCGGGCCATTTTACGGTTTCTAATGCCGTGATAAATTTCGGGGGTAGAATGGCTTGATCGTTGCACAATTGTTCTTGGGTCGGAAGGTTTTCTGGGAGATTGAGACCTCGGAGATAGGCTGCTGCAATAGACACTGCTAAACTTGCGTTGTCTTTCTGGAAATCCCCAAGCAGACCGAGCTTGACATGGCCCGAAACCAGAGCTGGCAACCGCTCTACCACCGCGAAGTTTGAGCTCTTCTCAGTTGCTCTTTCTTTGATGGCTTCCAACGCTGTTGGTGCCTGGGCCGTTGAAAATACCGGTACACCGTTTTTAATGATACCTGCCTTGTGCCAGGCGATCTCCTCAATTGTCCCTCCCAGCATTTCAACATGATCCAGCTCCAGCTTTGTAATTGCTGAGACAGACACCGCTTCCGCAGGTAGTATATTTGTGCTGTCGTATTCCCCCCCAATCCCGCATTCCACAATCGCAGTCTTAACCCCCATCTCCATGAATATCCTAAGCGCAAGTATGGTAAGAAATCGAAAATATCCCGGCCGTAACTCTGGTGAATCATCTACTCTCATGAACTTCTCATCCTCTCTGTGTATTCCTCTACCCGCCCTCCAAAACGCCTTCCACAACTCCTGAAAAGCCTTTATAAACTCATACTTCCCCACCATCTTCCCATCAACCCTAATCCTCTCCCTAACATCCACAAGATGCGGACTAGTAAACGTCCCAATCCGCCCCTCCAACCCCCCATCGCCCTGGTATTGCATCAAAATACTCTCGACCATCGCACACACACTCCCCTTCCCACTGCTCCCCGCAACATGTATACACCTCACCCCTCTCTCCGCAATATCCCCCGGCACATACCCCGCCTTGCGAAACCACTCCAGCATTTCTGGGATCGCATCTTTGCTCTGTGCTTGTTTCTGGGGATTCGAGACGTCGGAGAGGGAGGCGCGAACTGCGCGGTTGGATTGGAGGGTTGAGAGGAGGGTGAGGACTTGTTGCCATGTGTAGTCTAAAGGCTGGTAGTTCTGAGTATATCCCTTTCGGTGGATCTCTGCGGGTGTGGAGCGCAAATACCTCCCCGAATTGAATCGATGGGAGGGGCGTTGTGGTGGTAGGGGAGGGATGTAGGAGAAGGTCGAGATTGCGATTGTGCGACGGAGAGCCGGTGGGAGGAGATAGATGTCCCTCATAGGTGCTGCATTGGGTAGCTAAGTAGTATGGAAGGAGCTTAAGGATGCGAGGCGCAATGGAGGAACCTCAATTGTAAATGAGAAGTTAGTGTTGCTTTTACCCCGGATTTAGTGGGATTTCGGAGCTTGATAAAGGACAGGGGAATGTTTGTGGGGGCCACAAGTCAATAGAGTCTAAAACTCAAGAAATTCACTATTGTTTGTAAACGTAAAACTCTACAATTGCTACAGGCAGGTAGAGATTGGTTTTTTTGGTTTTGTTTTTGTAGAGAATTTTCCTACCTATGGGGGGTCGTCTTTGGGAGTGGAACTTCGAGGCTTTTTATAAACAGTTGTCTGCTGAATTACATGATAAAGAATGAGTTTAAAAGATGGCGGGTGTTTGTGAAGTGGTTTTGTAGTGAGGATCGGGGCTGTGAGGTTTGTTGGAGAGGGGGGTTAGTGAATTACTAAGTTGGTGGTTCGGAGGTCATGAGATGAAAGGGGAAGTAGTGCATATTGGCGCGGAGGGGCATTAGGGTACCGTGATAATACTCTTTCAAATTTCGGTTTACAAATCGTCTGTACTTGGTTTGAAAATATCACTTCGAGATACTTGAGAAAATCATCTTTTACAATTCTTCTTACACTCTAAAAAATAGGTGCATCAAAAATCATGGTAGCTTGCTCGTCGGAAGTTAGCTTGGACGTTTCATTTCTTCAATTGCATCAGGAAATTGTGAATTAATATATGCTGTTGAGAGATGACCAGTGGACTAGGCGTATGTAAATAATCGTAATACAATAAACAATACCAAGTTCACCACTGTTAAGAATATAAGTTCCACATCTCTCATCTCTCATCTTTCATCTCTCAAATCATATATCTACACCCCCATGTCACCCTTCCCACATTGTACATCCCATCCCCTTCTCTCTTCTCACCTTCACCCCATATCTATCACCCTCCCATATATACAGCTTCTCCCCTTCATCTTTCCAAAAACAAAACAAAACAAGTCTAATGCGCAAAACGGAAATCCTTCCTCCGACTACCAGTAGCCTCAGTATTCCTCTTATAAGCAACCTGCTCCTCAGGAGTCATCTTCGCCCACTCACGATCCCTCTGTTTATTCCTATACACATAGTAGAACTTCGTAAGAACAAACAGGAGCAACGATAAAACATTGATGATGATCAAATTGCGATTTCCTCTTTTGTAGAGAGGTTTGTCGTCTTGTCGATACCTAAAAAGAGGGGGGGGGGTTATCAGTGAATTGACTGAAAAGGAAGTGTGGTATGGGAAGGAAAGGGTGGGTGGATCAGATGGAAGGGGAAGGGAATACATACATAAAATTGGCACAGATATTCCCCAACTGCACCGCCATGTTATAAAACGCCGCAGACACACTCCTCGCCCCCACGTTATTACTATTCTTACTCGTCCACCCCACAAGAATAGCATGGCAATAAGGATAACTCAGCAGCACAGTCGTAATAGCAAAAGTGCCCCACTGATCCTTCAAAGCCCCAGGCCAGAATCTCAAAGCTATTAAACAAGGAAGAGTCCAAATAGGTTGAATCATAGCGACTAAAGCTCTTTGGTTGGTCCTCTCACTCAACCATGTGATGCCAATGAGTGTAAAGATGTGAGCAGCGGAATAAGGGATGGTCATCAGGTTGGTGTTGAAAGTGCTGAATCCCAAATTTTTAAGCGTAAGAGTGATATAAGTACCAGGTGGTGATTGTGGAATATAAGCAACAATTCCAATAGCATAAAGCGGCCAAAGATCATAATCCTTCGCCGCCTCCCAGAGCCGTCTCGGCGTAATAGCCTGTCGATTATGCATATCCCCTTTACTAGGATCATCCCGTAGAACACGATTGACCACGATTTTCACCTCGCGGTCGGTGAACCATCCGTTAGGTCGGAACCAGGTTTTGGTTTGGGTGGCTGAGGCGGGCATCATGAAGAAAGAGGCGAGGCCGATGATGAGCGTGATTAGACCTTCGATGAGGAAGAGCCATTGCCAGCCTGCCCACCCGCGAATTCCGCGCATGCGGAGGAGGCCGAAGGCTAGGATGGAGGTTACGATGGTGGTTGTGGAGAGGGCGGTCCAGAAGAAGGAGAGGCGGATGGGGAGTTCGCGGGAGGTGTAGAAGTAACTGAGCCAGAGGACGATGTCGGGGATGAATCCACCCTGGAAGCTTATGTTAGATACCGATTACTTCTTTGGAGGGAAAAAGGGCCTACCTCGAGAAGTCCGAGCAGACAGCGAGTTGTGTAGAGTCCTGTTCGGTTGTGCATGGCGCATTGAGACATGGCTACGATTGACCAAAGACTGATTTGCAATGGGATCCATCGGTCGGGCCCGAGTTTTTTTGAGACGAGTTGTGAAGGAAGTTCGGCTAATAAAAAGGAGAAGAGGAAGATGACATTGCCGAAATTGTAATCTATCATTGAGAATTAGCAAAGTCTTTCGCATCGAGCTCAAAGACATACCATTAGTGTTGACATTCAAATCCTTAAGTAAATTATCGGCATTGGCTTGAACCAAGTTCCCACGATCAACCTGAAGACCAAAAAACATGACACACTATTGACAGTTGTTAGTCGTTACACAAAAGTGCCCAATGATGATAGAACTTACAGCCCAAAGACAAACATGCCAATCCAATTTCACAACCAACTTTTTCTCCTCCTCCTCGGTCCAAGTCAAAGTAGGATCGAAAACATGCCGACACTCATACTGCGAGTTCTCATAAACATTCGTCCAATGATCCGCAACATCAGGATCCAAAAACGGATTCCTCTGCAACGCCTCCCCGTCCTCATCAGAGCCAAAACTGCTTGCCGTAGCAAAATCCCGATCCTTCGGTACCGGGTCGCCAAAAGCCGTCAACTCATCATAATGGATCTTATTGTCGACCTGGCTAAGTCTCTTGGTAGACTCATCGCTTTTGGTCGAAGCGCCAGCAGCGGTTTGTTTCGACATCTCTTTGGCGGTGGCTTGAGCAAGCTTCTCTTGTCCCAAGTTCCTGGTTTTGGCGATGCTTGGAAGTCAAAAGAAGGAGGGTGTTCGTTTCTTATGATTGAATGAATTTTTGACAGGGTGGTAAATTTAAATGATGAAATCCTCATGCCGATCACGATTGAGCAAGAGTGGGAAACCTAATACCAGCCATAGACCCTGAACTTTCCGGGCTCATACTTCGAGGTAGTAGAAATTGCAAGGGGGTGATGATCGTGGTAGCCAATGAACCATAATTCTTCCTGCAAAAATGGTAGAAAGCCCGAAGGGGGGAGAGAAATGAAACTTTGAGCTTGCCGAGTTCCCCCTCTATCGGGCTCACACCCCGGGAGATCTCATGCATACATCCTGTGGCCACTGGCCAACCACTAATCGCAGGGTTGCACAAGCTAGCAAAAGAACGGGAAACGGAGTGATATAAATGGAGAAAAAAAGGAAAGTTTCTCCTGAATATCTCGGTCGAGAACTCCGTTCCAGGCCACCCCAAGACATTCGCCATATCAAGAACAAATAGAATGACAGAAAGGTCCATTCTCCGTGCATAAATACGCGAAATAGAAGCCAAAACGTACGCCATCTCGTCCATCAAAAGATCCAAAGATACGCCAAGATATTCCAGAAGCCGAGGGTGGCGGATTTTTTGTAAGGCTACCCCCACGTAGGCCTGTGAAGACAGCTGCGAACCCTCCTGGTACTCACGTATCGTTTCTTCCAACAGCGTAAACCCTCTCCGCTCGCTCACGTCCACACAGTTCGTGCAGGTCCCTCCAGCAATGTATGAGACCATACCACACGAGATCACATCATGAACATCCACCCCGCCTTCGCACATTTCCAACCCAGCACCCAACCTAGCGACTAAGTATAGCAGCACCACGGTGCGATGCCATGCGGGCAGTCCCCAGCAGTCTCCAACTAATCGTCCTCGTCCTTATCAAAAACATTCATACTGTACCGGCCCGGTAACTTAGCTATCGGAGCTTTCCAATTGGAGGAGGACGATAAACATACAAGATAATCATAAACCGATCGCGCATGCGCGATCCCTGACTCGAGGTGGGCATTTCGCTGTTGTTGTTGGAGGAGAAGACGTTGATGAAAGACTTCCCTGATGTGGCGTGCTTTCGCTTAATGTAACCTTTTGGTCACGTGGCACAGTCCACTTCCCCACTCATTCATGATGAGTTTTGATAGAAATGATTGTGATTGTAGAAGATCTTTTGTTTTTGATATTGGCTAAGGTGATCTATCAGTCTGAAAGCACCGAGGTGGTGTTTCTTAAAGGTGGAGGGGAAGAAATTTTCGACCACTTTATTAAAAGCAGCTGTAAATTCCCTCGATACCCCTCAACCCCGGGCCAACCTAATTTCCCTACTAAAGTATAGACATTTCAAACAAACCTCCTTTACTAAAGAAAGACACTAAAACCAATACCAACACCAAGAAACCTATTTCGCAACCTCATCCCCAGCCTTAGCTTTCGCAGCCTCAGCAGCTTTAAGACCCAACGCCTCGCGTCTCCCCGTACTCTCAGGGTCAAAGAAAGGTTTCTCCCCCACACTAACAGTCCTAACACCATATCGCTCTCCTTGGTCCTCAATATCATAAGTAGCAGTATGGAAAACAGAGCGATTATCCCAAATCGCAATATCATTCTTGTTCTGCCACTTGAATCTCACTTGCAGATCATGGTTATCCACGAGCAATCGGTTGAACCACTTAAGTAAAGCCTTGCTTTCAAGATCGGTGATATCGTTGATGTGAGAGATATGGCCGCCGACTGGAAAGATGGACTTCCAGCCAGTGACGGGATTAGTTCGAACAACAGGATGGACGGCTGTGAGTGCTTTCCCGACATTGAGGGGAGAGCCGCGCGGTTTCTCGTAGAGGGAAAATCCACCGCGAGAGGCTGCTTCAATGAAACCTGGTTGATGGAAAGTTGTGGTCAAGCCTTCCAAGAACTTCTGGTATGGCTCTGAAATACGATCGTAAATCTCATACCCACTTGCCCAAAGGGTATCGCCACCAGTCTTTGGCAAGATCTCAAGTCTCAAGCTTGAGTAATCCGCTGGTACGGGTTCAAAGGAGACATCCGCGTGCCAAACCGCTGATGATTGCTTTTTCTCCGACTGATTGATGCGGGAGTTGTTGACATAGATCTTCTTGTTCAGCTCGCTGTCGATGGTGCTGATTTCTGGGTCAGTCACCCGATAGGATTCTCTTTCCGAATTGAGAATTGGATGGATGTGAAGCCCTGAATCCGCTGGTTTTCCAGAGAGGAGTCCAAGTCTCTGAACAAGCTCCTTTTGGAGTTCTGCTGTAAGGTCGTCTTGAGCGCGGAAGAAGACTACTCCTCGCTGAGAGACTAGTCATGTGTTAGTGTTGTGTGAGTGAGGAGTAGAACGAGAAAGCATACTGGTTAAAGCCAATTCTCGGATAAGAGCATCAGAATTTGGTGACTGAATCCATTGTGCCAATTTGGCATGCGGATACTCGCGTCCGATGATGGGAGTAACTTCAATATGTTCATACTGGTCCAATACACCGGTGCTCTTCACCCATGGCTTTGGGGACGAGAGGTTCGCTTTTCCGGCTGAAACTGGAGTTGCAGTTGCAGAAGCAGTTGCTGTCTCGGTGGCCGAGGGTGCCATTGTGATAACTCCGTGGAGGTTTTTGTTTGCTTTTAGTCTCAGCGAAAAGCAAGAGGAAGGTTGAAGGTTGAAGCAAGCTCCAATTGAAGGGGTGCTTTAGCTGTATTTATGTTTGAATACAGCCCAGCCAAGCACACCATCACCTCAAACAGTAGCCTCAAGTGGCTTCATAATCAGGACTATTTTTCATAACGGAAGCACCCAACCACAAGAGTCCTTACAAGTCCTCCGCGTGGGATGTTTTGTACGTGGCCTAGCGCCAACAGAGTATTATTTCAGCTCTCTCATATCTTATCATTGCGCAGGACTCTGGTTGATGGTGGGGTCGGTTATGACGGAATAATAAGTCTTCTACCCCGCCATTCAAGAAGGGGTTGTAATTTGGTGATTGAGGCCCTGTCTTGCGCAATACCAGCTTGATTTTCGGGAAACATAAACTGACGCCATGAGCAATTGCCAAAACGTGGGATATCCAAATGTGATGAGCCCTCACAATAAAACGTTTAAATAACTAGAATAAAAAAATCGATATATCGAGATCTGATCGCTGGCTGCACTGTGGATAGACTAGACCAAGCAATGTCAGTCGACTGGTGGCAGAAATAGCGACAATAAATATATGCCATCTTTCTAGAACAATTTAATATTATTCCAAGTATTCCGGAACAATTAAACTTGCTTATTTTAAATAGATTGTTGCAAGTGCCCATCACGATTGGTGAATCAAAAGCGTGACTCTGCCACCCTAACACGTGAGTACGTGTTGTTAGGTATCTCCAGCATAAAAACGCATCGGAAGCCTGACGCGCACCTCGCTTGAACCCAATATGGGATGCATCATGATGAGTCTCGAACTGGATTTTGGATGGCAATGCAGCAAAACAATTAACAAAAAGAGGAAGTCCGTCTGGCTTCCACTTGAAACCAGATTCTGAAAGAGATACTGATGGTTTAGCAAATTCGTCGACAGGTAAATTGATTCATGAGATCGAAATTGCCTGACAACATCGCTATTTCGTAGACGTCGTAATGCAGAGCTTCCAAACGGTTCTCCCACGAGGCTTAAGATTCGGAACTCACCAGCAACACCTTCCCTCCACCCACGACCCATCCACGCCATAATCACAAGGTAGTTGACCAATACTTTTATGATTGCGGCTTCGTCTTTGGGCAGGGACATTGTGCCTAGCTTGAGGGATGGGACTTGGGAGTCGGGTCTGACGAGGAGGACGACGGAATGTGTGCCGAGCCAACTGGAGTTTGGTCAGTGGGCTTGGAGTGAGACTGGTGAAGGATGACTGACTGCACAAAACCTCGTTCATGGCGTGGCTTGAACCAGCACCAGTACTGCGATAAACAAAAGGCAGAACGAAGAAGAACGAAGACCGAAGAAGAAGAAAATAGTCTCGAACCCAACTCCACACCCCTTGAAACTGAACCTACAATCATTCGCCACAGTGCCAATGATAAGAAGAATGTGCCAACGAGGAAGAGGCTATTAATTCTCAACCTGGTTGCTCGTTGAGGGAATAGTCTTATCGATGCTTCAACCGTCAGGGGAATGAGTGATGGTGAGCGCCTTGCCCAGTTCAGGGTGGGAGATGGGTTGTGTCGACGAGGGAGAAGAATATATATATGTGGTTGAGGGGGAACAAGTGGCTGTGCAAGTGCAAGTGTGGCTGATATATCTCACCTCCAGCTTGGCGTTAGGGTTAACCTTGGAGTTAGGGTAAGAAAGTAACCCCAAAAATTTAACCTAAAGATTGATATGAGAGCTAGTTTATTAGTCCTAGTCCTTGTCCTTGTCCTTCAACCACCTCGTGTGTACTTCGTACTTCGTATTACAGAACGAGGTGGCTGGACCACGGAATTTCCTTCCAAAAACAACCCCGCGGCATCAAAATTCAAGAATGCCTTTCTAGAATCAACGAATACTTGAAGAGCTAGCACTAGGTAACCTAAAGAGAAGAATCTGTTTTCTTTCCCTGCCCCATTCATTCTCCCCGTTATGGTTTTCCTATCTCGCCTTTTCTTTTTCTCCGCTCTTCCTCCCTTTTCCCGCTGCAAACAAACATCTTTGATCTCCGAGTAGTCCTCCTTCCTCTTCCCATCATCATGGTACCAACAACTTTGGCAGAGGCGTTGGCAGAAGCGTTGGCACAAGGGTCAGCCCCTCAATTCGAGGTTGACATCGATGCGCTTCTCGAGAAATTGACGTTGGTAGAGCAGATCTCACTGTTGACAGGCGACGATGATTTTACAACATTGCCCATTGAACGACTTGGTATACCCGCACTCAAGGTACCTTACTCCTAACATCTCCTCCTATCTCTTACCCAGTAGACATCAACCCAGCTGACCGTCGCTATCCCAGTTCGCGGACTACCCCAACGATCATCGTGCCTGGCATGGGACGCCCCTCTTTGAAAGCACCACCGCTCGTTTCCCGTCTTCTATTTCCCTTGCCGCGACCTTCAACCCGGAAATTTCGAACCGAATTGGACAAGCATTGGGCCAGGAATTACGATCACAAGGGGCAAGTGTATTTCTAGGGCCACTCGTTGATTTGCACCGAGATTCATCTCCTCGACGGAATTTCGGAGGCTTTTCCGAGGATCCTTTGCTCTCTGGGATATTGGCGACAGAATTTGTCAAGGGGCTACGATCCGAGCGTGTTGGGGCGACGTTGAAGTTCTTTCCAAAAGATGAAAATATGGCAAAGACTTTGTCGTTTCTTAAACACGTAGACGAGCAGACACTCAGGTACAGGCGATGTTCCGGGGGCAAAGAACAAACGTACTAACGTGACGAACCAAATAGAGAGAAATACCTTCGAGTCTTTGAGATAGTGGTCAAGAAATCCGGCCCATGGTGTATCCATGGCCGGGGAGTTCATGAAGATGCCAGCAAAAAGTCCCACCAACAAATTTTGATGGATGAGTGGAACTTCGATGGCCTGTTGGTATCAGACGCTGCGAGTGGAGAAGCAAAAACATTCGTGGGAAGCATCAATGGATCTGAAGGGTAAGCTAGGTCCCAAAGCATCGCAAACACTGAACACTGACCTTTCTAGATTCGATCTAGAGATAGCCTCATGGAGAAGTCCATGTCGTTCTAACGACGACTTGATGAAAGCTACGGAAGATGGATTGGTCACTGCAAAGGCCATTGCAGCCAGAGCCCGAGCTGTTCTTCAGCTCCTGAACAGAACTGGAAAGTTGACCGAACAATTTTATGCAATATCTGATGCTACAGAAGTACCACCAGAGAATAGGGAAGCAATCAGAGAAGTAGAGGCGGAAAGCATTGTGTTATTGAAAAATGAGACAAATATTTTGCCGCTTGATAGAACGAAGCTGAAGAAAGTAGCTTTACTTGGTCCGTTAGTAAAACACTCTACTGTCCCTGACCAAGATGGAAATAAAATCTCTCCGTTTGATGCTTTTAAGGAGCGACTCGGTGACGTTGTTGAAATCTCGTATTCCAAAGGCATTTATTTTCCCTATCAAAATTCGTGCCCGCCAACATTTGCTGATTTCGACAGGAACACACGCTAGACCCGCGAGCGAAAAGGAATTGCAACAAGCTATCCTCTTCGAAGCAGTAGCTCTAGCAAAAGAAGCTGACTTCGCCATCGTTTTCTGCGGCAACACCAAAACCGAATGGTTAGAACCTTCGGATACCCCACAACACGAGTTAATTTCCAAAATCGCAAAAGCGAACCCCAACACAATCGTCGTGAGTTCAATACAAGGTGCTTTCGACGCGCCTTGGGTACCGAACATAGCAGCTTTCATCCAAACATGGCAAACAAGTCAAAATAGCGCCAACTTGATTGTTGATATCTTACTTGGTGACGTATGTCCTTCTGGAAAACTACCTATTTGTTGGCCTGGAGAGTTTTGGTATCGCTTTCCGGAGTCTTCGCTTGACCATCCCTCCAATAAAACCCTCTTTCCGTTCGGCCATGGACTCAGCTACACCACCTTTACCATCTCCAGCCCTCGTCTCTTTGGCAGAATTGAGCCCACACAAAACGATGGAATCACCATTTCTGTTTCAGTCAAAAACACCGGATCCGTGGCAGGTGCTGAGACGGTGCAAGCTTATGTTTCTTCACTTGATACTGCTACGACTAGACCTTTGAAACAGAAACTTGTAGCTTTTTCAAAGGTGTTTTTGGAGCCGGGAGAGGGGAGACTTGTCACCTTGAATTTTGAGAGGGATTCAGTTGCGGTTTGGGATGTAGAAAATGGTAGATGGAAGGTAGAGGGCGGGACGTACGAAGTTCTCTTGGGGAGTAGTTCGAGGGAAGAGGATTTGGGTGTGAGGTTGGAGATGGTTGTTAAGGAGGCATTTGGGTTTCCTGCTTAGATGTCTGTGAGGTTGCAACGGGCAGATTCCGCAATAAGAAATCTGAGACTGGGAAGTACGAGGAGCCTATTTTCTAGGACTGATGCGAGGTTGCCCTTTCGTGTCGCGAACTTGAATTATTCTTGAATTGGATGATGCTCCTCTCCGCCTGGAGCAACACCGTTACCAGCACTGTTTCCCCAATTTCCAAAACATGAGTAGTGCTGGCGTATTGAGAAATACCGAGCGTGACATCAAAGGGGTACTTCGAATTGAAGCAGCAAGCGAGTTAGAAAAGACCAAGTAGGTTATCTAGCTGCGTAAAGGTTTTCCCTTTGATACATACGTTAAGATGGACCTCTGACTTGAAACCTGTAACACAAAAGAGGTTGACTCTCCGTAGCATTAAAAATAAGGGTGGCTATTTGTAGGTTATCTACGAATACCACCGCCATTTATTTAAGCTCTTTCTTTATGGGAATTCCAATATACGATTCCCACCTCTTCCAGTACTTAGCACTGAAGCTCAACACGAACTATGTGTGGGTCACCTTGGGAGTAGAGCGCAAGGTGGGTGTGGCTATTTGTAGAGTACATCTAAAACAAAAGCAGGGCGGTTTACTTGGTCTATTCTTAGGTCACCTGTAAACAGCACTGGAAAAGAATTCCGGATCTTCGTAGGTCACCCACCAATAGTAATTAAAATGAACACTTGGAAGTTTGGAGATCCGCTCAACCCTCACAGGTACACAGCTCTTTTATTCTCCCTTTTTGTCTCTGCCTCTCCTTCTCTCGCTTAAAACTATTCTCAACGTCCGAACTCTATGATATTCTACCTTCACTCCATTCACCCACCTCTTACACCAACAATTGAGATCTCATTCAATTCTCTCGTTGCGCTTTTGTTACTTGTTACAAAGACTCACTCGCCTCACTTGCCAGATTTGAACTGAACACCAACCAAGACGTGCTCTTTCAACAAACTGGAATTCGAAAGAAGCAAGAGGAGGAAATTAGTTCTGCTATAGATCCTGAAATAGGTACTGGCTGACAGGAAGTTCTGATAGCTCTCGCAAGAGTAAGGACAAGAAATTAAAATGGGAGAACAAAAAACGTGAACGTGGAATGTTTAACCATAGCAGTGAGAGTTTCATAAATCGCGAATTTGCAAAGACGAAATATGAACGAAGAGAGGGTGGTTAGAAGTATAATACGCCCTAGTAAAGAGACTACAAGTCCAGAAAGAGAGAAGCAGAAAACCAATGTGAAAGCTTGCCTCTCAACTTAAGACGAGAAGTGCTAGAAAGAAGTTAGACTGCTGCCCTCTGTCAACTACGATTTAAAAAATCCACGTTTTAAAATAAGTTGTAACTATCACCATGAATACCCAGCTTTTTACTTTTTCTAACCTTTTGTTTCTTCCGCACTATAATTCCAAAGTCTTCAGATTTCACACTTTCTTATTTTGCATCAGGGGTAAAATCACGTGAGAGTTTTAAATATGAATATTTTTCGTCTCATCTCAATTCATTACTTCAAAAGGTCTAGCACCTTTTCAAAAGTGCGATGTGCAACGAATCCAACATCGGACGAACGCTTCACTTGAAAGATACTAATGACCACGAGAGGTTCATAAACTCCATGGTATATAGAGACGTGATGGTGAATAGACAACCGGGACAGGGGGGAAGGTAAGGGGCGAAAAGAGGAGAGTGACAGTTCAAAAAGTGAAAGTATAAATGACGTAGAGTAAGCTACAAGTCTAGAGTCCAAAATTCCGAGCCTCAAAGCGATCAGGAAAAAAAAGAAAAGAGCAACGACGCGAGTAAAAAAAAAACTTCGATCAAGATAGTAACAAAAGAAGAAGAATGAGTTTATCAGTGTACATCATGTCTATAAAATTACAAACCCCCAAAATTTCGCATCTAAGCCAGACGAAATTCTCTAGTCCCCCACCACTTAAACACCCAACTCGGAATTCAAGGACCTCATTCGATCCTCTTCTTCCCCTCCTCAGCATTAGTATATTTCACCGAACTTATCCCCCGTTCATGCCTCGCAACCGCCAAAAAGGACCCAATAACCTTATCCTTCCTCGCCTTAACAATAGCCTCATTATAACCCTCCGTAGCCCAAGGTCTAGGGTTGAGTTTTGGCCAATTAACCTGTTTCAAGTTAGTATCACAGCACCCAAAAATTCCTCACTCTTCAGGAAGGATAGAGAAAGGAGGGGAGGAGTGGAAGGAGGAAACTTACATAAAGCATCCCATTCCCATAAATAAAATTCAAGCAATAGACCCCCACCAACATCCAAAAGAGAATGAATATCCTCACAGGCAACACCGCAGCATCAGGAAGCCTCTTCGTAAAAGTCCCCACAAACACGAAAAACAGACAGAAAGCGAGGATATAAGGGATACTCTGAATAAGCAGCGGTCTCCGATCTGCAAATACCATATGCGAAGAAGTATTAGGCAGATACGCGCCAAGGAAAAGATCAAAAGCATCCTGCTTCGGTCCATCTAAGAAATTATTCTTGACGTATCTCGTGATGGAGTTTTGCAGATCCTGGAGGGCACCTGCTTTCGTACGTTGTCCTGTGCGTGTGAAATCTGTTTTAAGGGCGCCTGTTCCGGAGTACGAGTTGGATACGACATCTGCGTTATCTGCCCACAGTTTTCGGAAGAGGAATTCGAATTTTGGGTCTGCGGTGGTGAAGGTTTCACCACGTGGGAGAATACCTGCGTCGGTGAGTTGACGGTTTAGTGTCCATCGGGCGAGCATGCTTTGTACTACGTTTGTACGATCTAAGCAATCCATGCAGTTTGTACGAACGACGCTTGTTTGTTGGTTTCGAACATCAAGTCCACTTGACGCTGGCATATCGACGCCACGGAAATATTGTTGCCTTTCAAGTGCCTGGCTTAGTTGGTCTAGAAGAAGTTGAGCACGATGCCATTTCAATCCTTTGGTCTCGTTATGGAAGTCGAAATACACATAGTGTAGACGATCAAACACCTGCTTACGACCACTCGGCTCAATGGTTCGGAATTCCTCGTCGGATACCTCATCATGATGGCTCTTCTCGGAACTGCCAGAGACCAAGCTTTTGACCAGTTGCTCGTATGCTTCTTTGACCCGTTGTTCCCGACCCTTTTGATTCACAAGATTGACAAGGTAATTGTCCCCATACAACCGTATTTGCTCATCGAAATGTTTCCTGGCGGCTCCTACAGCAGACTCGACCGCTCGAACCTGCAGTTTAGGTGTGTAGTGGAGGCTATTGATTTCAGCCCAATAGACGGGAACACTTCCTCTGGTTTGGACGTAAGACATGACTTGTGCCTCTTTCCCACCAGAACCCCCAATCTTTCCATTCTGCATTCCACCACCTCCAGCAAAACCACCTAGTCCACTGTTGCTATCGTTCAGAACAATAACCTGCTCAGTTTCATTGAAATTAGAAACGTTTCCTTGCTCATCAATACCTCTCGAAAAGTACCTAGTTCCAGCGCGGTGTCGAGATCGTCTTGTAATTAACACAAAGGTTATGGGGGTCGACTTGATGGTGGTACTCTCAATTTCCAGCATTCCAAACATGACAGGTAGAATATATGGATCCACCCCTGGCTGTTGCCCATATTGATTTCGGGCTCCCGAAGTTCTAAAATCGATTAGATCCGACTGAATGAACTTGTTCCAAAAGAATCGATCATCTGCCTGCTTCCAGAGTGGCAGAGAGCTATCGATGGACGACTTCCTCTGGAAAGTATTGGTAATATCGGAAGAGTAAGAAAAGTACAGAGGTCCGGATTTGATGAATGTCTTGAGCAACGACAGATAGGTGTCTTCGTCTTGATCGTGGAGGGGACGTTCTCGAAGTGGTAGGAATTCGGTGGTGACGACTTTGTAAATCATATGGCCCTTTAGTTTTCCCACTGGTTTGGCCTCCTTGATAACAATAATATATTTGTCTGCCATGATGTCAGCCCCAATATACCTGGTTCTATGCGCCGGGGCACATACCGAGTCTCAACTTGATCATTCCCAGTATTCCAGCAATACTGGAGATACGTCGGCCTCCTTGGGAACCGCCATCGTTCAAATGTACATCCCCGGAAGGACGGTCGACGACGAGTGCTTGGGATGAGGGCGACGAGGGCGAGGCAAAGGCGTAATGCGAGGCTGATGCGTGAACATTGATATCACGGTAGAGGGATGGAGCGGCCATGGTGGGCAGAAGTAGGAGGGGTTGCAAGAGCGAAAGCGGCTCTGCGATTTGTAGAATTCCGTATCAAATGAACATGCGATTGTGGTGCAGGTTTGAGGGCAATTGGCAGAAGTCGAGTAGTGTTGCCCTGGCTGTCTGGGAGTTGATGTGTCTTTCTCTTTCCACGCGACTGCGCAACAAGCTGTCAACCATGGATACTTGTACTTGATCCGATACTCGGCCCGATATTCGGCTTTCTTCGCCGCCACCCCCGATTGGAGTCAAAGAGGCAGCGTAATCCACTCCAAGGTCGGGTGTGAATGCTAGTCGCCATCCCGTCGTCACCTACTGCTATCTGCTTCGTACTGCAACCGCTGACTTTAAGAACAACCTCCCGCTCTAGCTCGACCACTACTTCGACCTCTGCAATCCCCAGATACCATCACTTTACACATCCGCTACCTCTCCAACAAACTCTATTCATTATGGCTTCACGAGGCCAACCAGGCGGTCGTGTCGGAAACTCTCGATTTGCGCAGTTTAAGCTGGTGCTGCTAGGTATGTTGAGCCTGTTCTCTTGCTATCATGATAACAACTCCAAGTCAAGAGTAACTACTAACGTTGGTACAGGGGAATCTGCCGTAGGCAAGGTGCGCTCTCTTCATCCGATAGCTCGATACATCCATACTGACCACCGTCTAGAGTTCCATCGTCTTGCGTTTCGTCAAGGTAAATACATCCTATCCAGAACCACCATATCGATGCCTATTCTGACCACAGTCACTCTACAGGACCAGTTCGATTCATACAGAGAGAGCACAATCGGTGCCGCCTTTTTAACGCAGACGATATCACTCGATGATAATACCACTGTCAAGTTCGAGATATGGGATACCGCAGGACAGGAGAGATACAAGTCACTTGCGCCAATGTACTACCGAAATGCCAACTGTGCTGTTGTTGTATATGATATTACACAATCCGTAAGTGTCCCTAGAATGAGGTAACCTTAGGACGATGGATGCTGATTTTTTGGACAGTCGTCGTTGGACAAGGCAAAACAATGGGTGAAGGAACTCCAGAGACAGGCCAACGAAAACATAATCATCGCCTTAGCTGGGAACAAGCTCGATTTAGTCACCGAACACCCTGATAAGCGTGCCATCCAGACGGCCGATGCCGAAGCGTATGCTAGAGAAGCTGGTTTGCTCTTCTTTGAAACATCCGCAAAAACAGCAGAGAACGTCCGAGAGTTATTCACATCGATTGCGAAGAAGCTACCATTAGATCAAGCCGGACCAAGAAATCCCAGAGCTGGAGGACGAGCAGGAGTGGAACTACGACCCAGTGAGGCGCCAGGAACACAAGGACCAGGATGTGCGTGTTAGAGAGATCTTTTTGAGTATCGGTATCATATTTTCGAAATTCGGGGCATAGTTTGGCGGCGAGATATCTTACAGCGTGCTGTTTTGTTGATCGGTTGGGGATAATCGGAGAGCAGCACGAACATTGTTATTTTTCATCACGGAGAAATTGCTTTATGGGTGGCAGAATGATCGCACGACACGACATACTACCTTTAGCATCATCATGCCCCTTTGATGAGAGCAGTCTTTAATAGCTTGACGTGGCTTGATTCTCGTTGTCTGGATTGGGTTTGGTGGACGCGGGAATATTTCCTCCTGCACGGCGTGAGGGTTTTTTATTGAATTGAACGGTTCTGTTTCGCAGCATCTTGGGTTGTACGATATTGCAATAGAGCACAATCACATGCACTTGAGTCTTTGGCCCAATATGATGCGGATTGTTTTCTTAAAATGTTTGGGGAGTGATGTAGGTGGGTAACGGGGTATGAATAATTGATAGTACTCCAACATAGGGAGATGAACTATTTTCAATTAATTACGCATACTCAGCTCCAAGTTCTGAAAAAATCTAATATTTCCAGTAGTTTTAACCACTTTTCCGTAATTACTTCCCTTATCCTGTATGAAAGGTACAATCATACCGTAGTAGGTAGCGTAGCCTTGTCCCACCCTGCTTGAGGCTGCATCATCGATCCTTGGCGAACGAACCGGTCCGCGACCTGCTGGCGGAAGCTTCAGCGACATTTTCCTCCGCTCGAAACATCGCATCAACAACCTCAACCACATTCCCCTTCACCAACGCAGCCCGTCATGCTGCGCGCCTCTCTCCGCTCATATCGGGCGCTGGGCCAACAACCCAGTGCTGCCAGTGCTGGGCGTCAATGGCATGGGATCCAACAGATTCGGGTGAGTGCGGGTTACTGAGAGAAAGCCTCGAGCGCATCATTCCAGGCCAATTGAGGAAATCACAGTACTGACTGAGACCTATCAACTTAGAGAGGATATGCCGATATCAAAAAGCCTTCCCTCGCCGATACTAAACCCGTCGTACTCCCTGGCTCTGCGAGCTCGACCTCCCCTCAACCTCCTCCACCAGGCCAACCAACCCTCGTCGTTGAATCCTCACCGAAGACCGCTACGCCTGCAACTCCAGCCTCAAATACAATTCCAGCAGATAATGTGCCACTAACTCCCCCGCCACCACCGAGCAGCACGGTTAAGGCAATCCCAAAAACCTCTACTCCTCCACCCCCTCCACCACCAAAGCGGACAGGAAGGGTTCGCAGATTCCTAACAACCCTTATTCTATTGACGGCTTTAGGTTTCGGAGGAGGTGTTTATTACTCAAGGATCAACGACAACTTCCACGACTTTTTTACAGAATTCGTCCCATTCGGAGAAGATGCCGTGCTATATTTTGAGGAGAGGGAATTCCGGAAACGCTTCCCATCTATCGGCCGTTCAAGCAAGCCAAGGGATACTGGAGATACGGTCAAGATTCCAAGTCAGTCGGGGGTTTCATGGAGGGTAGCTGAGGATAATAAAACCGAGACTGGACGACACGCCAACGCAGTAAAAGATACACCTACGCTAAAAGAAGCCGCGAAGGTCCCAGAGTCAAAACCCGTGGAGAGTGTTAAGCCAGTCGAGGCAAAGAAAGAAGCTGCACCAATCACAACAGCATCACCTCTTCCAAAATCACCTGAAGCACCAACACCAGCCAAGCCTGGGCACCCTGTGACTCCAGAGGCTGCTGCTGCACCGGCTGCTGTTGCATTTACCGCTCCAGATGTCGACCAACCTTCGAGATTTCCCCCAGAAGTCACTAGAATCGATCCAATCAACATCAAGGATGCCAATGAACCTTTGGTGCAGGACCTGGTTAAGATTCTCAACGACATAATTACTGTTGTGAACGCTGACAACGCCAATGCCAAATTCTCCAACACTATTGATAAAGCTAAGAGTGAAATCGCCAGGGTCGGTGGAAGAATTCAAGCTCTCAAAGATGCTGCTGAAAAGGATGCTGCTACACAAATTATGAGCGAAAAGGAAGACTTTGACCGTGCCGCCAAAGAGCTCATTCGTCGTCTCGAGGCACAAATGGCAGCCCAGCAATCCGAGTGGCAAGAGGAATACCAAACCGAACGTCAAAGAATCAAGGAAAACTACGAGCAGAAGTTGAAGACCGAGGTCGAGCGTGCTCACGAAGTTAACGAGCAAAAGTTGCGCAATGCGTTACTTGAGCAGGCCTTGGAGATGAAGAAGCAATTCATGGCTGATATCAAGGATCGCGTTGAGGAGGAACGTGATTCGCGTTTGGGCAAACTTACGGATCTTTCAAAAACCGTGACGGATCTCGAGAAATTGACTACAGACTGGAACTCGGTTGTGGATTCTAACCTTAAAACTCAACATTTACATGTTGCTGTTGAGGCGGTTCGCGCCAATCTCGAGAAGAGCGAGGTTCCACGGCCATTTGTCCGCGAACTCGCAGCTTTAAAGGAAATCGCCTCTGGAGATGCAGTCGTGAATGCAGCAATTGCTTCCATCAATCCTACCGCTTACCAACGCGGCGTTGCATCTTCCTCTCAACTCATCGATCGATTCCGCCGTGTTGCTACTGAGGTTCGAAAGGCTTCCCTTCTTCCTGAGGATGCGGGTGTTGCAAGTCATGCTTCCAGTTATCTCCTGAGCAAGGTTCTGTTTAAGAAACAGGGTCTTGCTACTGGGGATGATGTGGAGAGTATTTTGACGAGGACGGAGACATTCCTTGAGGAGGGGAACTTGGATGAGGCTGCGAGGGAGATGAATGGGTTGAAGGGGTGGGCGAAGACGCTGAGTCGGGATTGGTTAGGTGAGGTGAGGAAGGTGTTGGAGGTGCAGCAGGCTTTGGATGTAAGTTCTCTCTCTTCCTGTTTCTCTCTTTTGTGGCCACACTAACTGGAAATAGGTCATCGCTACTGAAGCTAGGCTGCAGAGCTTAAGGGTTGAGTAAGTGAAGGGAAGCGAGGCCTTTATTTTTTTTTCATTTGTACATGAACACCCGAGGTAGGTAGGGTTTTGAGAAACCGCTAGCTATCTTATCTTTGTAACAGGTAGAACAAAATAGAAATGTACTTTATTACACAGCAA
Source organism: Hymenoscyphus infarciens (assembly GCA_001414345.1). NCBI lineage: Eukaryota > Fungi > Ascomycota > Leotiomycetes > Helotiales > Helotiaceae > Hymenoscyphus > Hymenoscyphus infarciens. The sequence continues at coordinate 246,787 of LLCB01000150.1, read as the reverse complement.
CTGAATTTGTTTGTTTGTGTTGCTAGTATGCAGGTCACTCATGACGGTTCTATTTTGCTACTGCTGCGTTACTGGAAAGAGATGGGCATCGGCAGTAGGTGGGACAGCGGTAGATGCATGCAGCAGGTACACCTGTATGGAAAAGGGGGTGGTACGAGAATTTCGGAAAGTAGCCCGAGCCGAGGATGAAGGTACGGCACAGTACGTATACCCCGATCTTTGGGCTGAACGTTGAGAGGTTTATACCTGGCACTTGTTTTGGTTTTTGGTGACACTTCAGGGACTATGGAAAGATCAGGGGGGTTCAGTCGTTGAAATGGTGGATTGGAAGAGTGAAGCTTCTCGAGTTGTCTTTATCTTTTGTCTATTGTTTCTCCCCTATCGCTATCTGGGAGTAAGCGAAGGCGAAAAAGGGAGGGCTTGGACGAAATAGTTGGGGGCCGAGGTATACGTGGGGGGTATGGTGGTGGGGGGTGGGTGTGAGAAAGGGATTGATGTCGGTGTTGGTGTTGGTGTTTAAGAGTTGTGTACTTTACATACGGACAGGGGGGGAGTTGATTTACACAACGTGGGCATATGCTCGTCGTGGAATTTGAATTCTTGTTTACATGCATGTTCCAGCGTAGGGGAGTAGGTAGGCAGGGCAAGCCAGAGCAACTTAGGAGCGCTTTTGAATTCCAGGTAAATTGGACCTTTGCTTCTGCCTTTATAAGTAATGTGTGAGATATTTAGAACAATTACATTCATTCTACATGAACGTATGGAAGAACAAATGTCGTTGTCCTAGAAGTATCTAGAGCAATAATGGGAGGGGGTGTAGTTGAGTATGTCGAGACTCTTACTCGAGTACCCCAAGTACTTTGTGTGGAGTCCGAATATCTTGAGGGGTGGAGGGCAGGAGACAATCTTATTTAAGTCGAGAAGGGAGATGATGGTGGCGCGACCCTCCAGTTCGGAAGAAACAGTATGGCCAACGAGGGAAGGAGCGGCTTTGGAGTCTAATAGGATTCCATCGACACTGGACCCTTAAAGGGGCGAGCCTTCATTTCATCCCATATAGTTATTTGTCTAGTCAAGTGGATAATTATAGCTCAATATAACGGAAAGATCGTACTGAGTGGGGGTTGTTGACACAACGAATGAGTTCTACACATTTCTAGAGCTAGGTATGCGTTGTTTTGTACGAATTGAGTTGAGCACCGCATTTTGAGAAAGCTGGGTTGTCATGAGATCTTTTGGGTCCTTGTTGACTTCCACGGTTCGTACTTGGTTACTTTCTTTTTCTTCTCAAAGACCGGGGATACCTAGGACGGATGTATAAGGACATAACTAAAATCCTCACAGCAGCCCTCCTCCCCAAACCCAAACCCATCTTCGTCTCCATACTCTTCCAAAATGCATCTTCTATTTTCTATCTTCGGCTTTGACCGTCGAGAGTCACTGTGAGCGAGCACGCCAGGGAGGAATGAGTGGCGAAAGTTAATTTCACGTACAATCACAGTTGGATCCGACCGAGCAAGTCGATGGAGTTGTTGTCTTGTTCTGGTGTCAGGAAGAAGGGTTATATATGGGTTCGTTGCGTCTTCCTTCTCGACATAAGCAGGTCGCCCGACGGAAGGAACGACATCGTCCACTGACTGTCTTGAGCAGATCTGAATTCGTTTCTACGTATACTTATTCTTCACCTTATTTCTACCTTAGCATCTAATAAAATTGCTTAGTCTCTCCTCAGAGGTCGGCTTTCTAGGCTCCGAGACGGAAAAACAGTCTCTTTTCATCCCCCTGGTGCCCTCAAAAACTGATCTTGAATCTAGAATAAAACCACAACACGTCGATTAGGATAGACAAGATTAAATTTCATAATTAATTAGCTGTTAGAGACACGTTCTATATTTTTTGTAGATTTTTCTTGTCTTCTTTTGGTGGGGTGCGGTCGAAAAGGGCCTGTTTTTCCGTTTTTCCGTCCCCGTAGAGCTAGGTAGGTAAACTCTGGAGCGGCTTTTTTTCGGAAACTACCGAGGTATGAGTGATTAAATGGGCCGATGATGCAATAAGAGTCTACAGTTTATTGGCGGTAGTGTGGTAACAGTTTCTGGCTAAGTCGGCATTGAGTCGGGAGTCCCTTCGGTCAGTTGCATTGCGGTTACTCGGTGAGCGCGTTAAGGCTAAGTGGAATGAGGCTGAATACCCCTTACTCTGTACGCCGCCGCACCGTAGGGCTAAACGAAACTTCAAGCTTGTTATCGGGGTGTTACAATTGTTTTCTTGTTTGGTGTTTAGGTCTCCTTCCTTTTCTTTGTTCTTTGGGTTCTATGCAACTGCCAATGTTCAACGACGTTTTCTTGATTTTTAAGATCCTTAATCCTCTCACTAGTACGAACCGATAGACATCGCGTGCTCTGCGGTTGAACCCGTCTTAAATAATAGTTCTTGGCTAATATAAAAAGCCTTGGTGCTTCTGAGGAGATCTGGGGCGTGTATAGACGATATAACGGTTTTATTATATCTCTGGTATATGTTCTACTATTCTATAGAAGCCTTCTTAGGCTACGTCGTAATTCTCGGATAAGTTATAACCTATAATAGAACTAGAACCCCTGTATATAACTCGCTATAGAACCGGGTTCTCTATAGAATAGTTAGCGCTACTTTTATAAACAGAAGAATGAAAAGGTAGTATAATCTAGCTTATATATATATAGATATTCTTATTTATATTAATAATATTATTTAATTTATAAAGACATCTCTTTTAGCTTATAGTATTAGCGAAGTTTTTTAGCTAATTAAATATTAGATATAAGAAGCTTCGACTCTTTTTTTTTTTTTTTTTTTTTTTTTTTTTTTTTTTTTTTTTTAAATATTTTTTTTTTTTTTTTATTTCTGGGTTTTTTTAAACGCATTTTTTTTTAATTTTTTTTTAAAATGTTTTTTTTTTTTTTTTTTTATTTTTTTTTTATTTTTATTTTTTATTTTATTTTTTTTTTTTTTTTTTTTTTTTTTTTTAATTTTATATTTAAATAGTCTTTTTAGCTATCTAAAGCCGGCGCTATATAGACGCACTTATTTATAGAGTTTTATCTAAAAGTAGCTTATATACTCCTTAGAGTATCTATTACTAGGCCTACTATATATATATACCTCTATACTTCTAGCTTTATATTCTAGTAATAGCTTAGTATCTTCTTCTCTTCTCTCTATTCTAATTTGAATTTAATATTTTTAGTTATTTTTATAAACAACTAATTTAGTTCTTTATAATAGCTCTTATAAAAAAGGGCTTAGTTAGCTCTCTTCTATATAGAACTATTCTCTAATATATCTCTAACTTAAGTTTCCTAGTTCTATCTTCTATTCTCTCTACTCTATAGTCTTATACCTCTTAAGAGGTATTTCGCTACTTTATCTAAGAGCTATTAAACGTGCTTTGAATATCTACTAATATTATAATAGTCTAGTTCGGGTTTTAGACCTATTATATAACTCCTTACCGTCTAGCAGAATCCTATATATTAGTATTATTTAGAGCTATCTTTACTCTTCTTTACTCTTTACCTTTAGTTTTTATATTAATAACTATAAATAGACTACTTTTCTACTCTACTTCTATCTTATTATTATATTAAATTAAAGGTTACTTTTAAAATATATTAAGCTCTTAACCTTACTTCTATTCTAGCCTCTTTACTACTAACTTTATAAACCTCTTTAAACAGCTTTCTAGACTTCTTATTAATAACCTTTTAATTAATACTAAGCTTAAAACCCCTCTCTAGTATCTTTAGATCCCTCTGTCTCTAGTATCTTTAGATCTCTTCTCTCTAGTATCTTTAGATCCTCTCTCTCTAGTATTTATAAACCCTCTCTCTCTCTCTCTCTTTAAATAGCTAGTATCTAACTACTTTAATAATAGACTCTAATATTATATACTAAGTATATAACTTTAGCTCTCTTATTAAGAAGAAATATTAATATACTTATATAATTAATACTTTAATAAGATAGCTTATCTAGCTTATTATTAGTTAGACTAAGCCTTCTACTAATAAGAAGAAGCTCTTCTACGCTTTAATAAGAGAAGCCTTTTAAGTAGACCTTCTTACTTTTAGCTATATTATTTTCTAATAACTCTTAAAGCTTTTTTCTTCTTCTTCTAATATTATAAAAGCTCTTAAAACTTATACTTTAATAATTAATAAAATCGTAAAAGTATATACTAGTTACTTAGTAGATTATATAAATTAATATTAAAGAGTAAATATAAAGAGTTTTAAGTAACTTAGTATATAGCTAGTATCTTACTACTCTTATAGAGCTAGTATCTTATAACTACCTTAGTAGAAGGAAGAGTAAGAGTATAAGCTAGGACTAGTAGATATATAGATAGATAAGTATACTAGTTTCTAGAGCTATAGAGCTTAAGAGCGAGCTCTACTAAAGAGAGAGAAATATAACGGTTTTAGACCTATTACGTAACTCTTCACCGCTTAGTAGAATCCTATATATTAGTATTATTTAGAGCTATCTCTACTCTTCTTCGCTCTTTACCTTTAGTTTTTGTATTAATAACTACGAATAGACTACTTCTCTACTCTACTTCTGTCTTATTATTATATTTAGAGAAGTAGTCTATTTATAGTTATTATTATAAAAACTAAAGATAAAGAGCGAAGAAGAGCGGAGATAGCTCTAAATAATACTAATATATAGGATTCTGCTAAGCGGTAAGGAGTTACGTAATAGGTCTAAAACCTGAACTAGACTATTATATTTCTCTCTCTTTAGTAGAGCTTACTCTTAAGCTCTATAGAAACCTATATACTTATCTATTAATATATCTACTAGTCCTAGCTTATACTCTTACTCTTCCTTCTACTAAGGTAGTTATAAGATACTAGCTCTATAAGAGTAGTAAGATACTAGCTTTATAAGAGTAATAAGATACTAGCTATATACTAAGTTACCTAAAACTCTCTATATTTACTTTCTAATACTAATCTATATAATCTACTAAGTAACTAGTATATACTTCTACGATTTTATTAATTACTAAAGTATAAGCTTTAAGAGCTTTTATAATATTAAAAGAAGAAGAAGAAGACTTTAAGAGTTATTAGAAAATAATATAACTAAAAGTAAGAAGGTCTACTTAAAAGGCTTCTCTTATTAGAGTATAGAGAGGCTCTTTCTTATTAGTAAGAGGCTTAGTCTAACTAATAATAAGCTAGATAAGCTATCTTATTAAAGTGTTAATTATATAAGTATATTTATATTTCTTCTTAATAATAGAGCTAAAGTTATATACTTAGTATATAATATTAGAGTCTATTATTAAAGTAGTTAAATACTAGCTATTTAAAGAGAGAGAGAGAGAGGGGGTTTATAAATACTAGAGAGAGAGGATCTAAAGATACTAGAAGAGAGTCTTAAGCTTAGTATTAATTAAGAGGTTACTAGTAAAAGGTTTAGAAAGCTATTTAAAAGAGTTTATAGAGTTAGTAGTAAAGAGGCTAGAATAGAAGTAAGATTAAGAGCTTAATATATTTTAAAAGTAACTTTTAGTTTAATATAATAATAAAGTAAGAGTAAAGTAGAGAAGTAGTCTATTTATAGTTATTAATATAAAAACTAAAGATAAAGAGCAAAGAAGAGCAGAGATAGCGCTAAACGATGCTAATATATAGGATTCTACTAGGTAGTAAGAAGTCACGTAATAGGTCTAAAACTGTTATAAATATAAATAGTAGAGAATTAGTTCTCTATAACTACTAGAGAATCGGTTCTCTACTCTATAGTTCTATACCTTTTAAGAGGTATCTTACTACTTTATTAAAGCACTATTAAACGTACTTTAAATATCTATCTATATAAATAGTAGTAAATCTATTATTTAGTTATAAAAACCTCTCTACGTCTATACTCTTATTTATACTATCTAAGCCTCTTCTAATTACTCTATTACTATTACTAGAGGTCCTTTACCTCTTCTAGTAAGTCTCTTAACTTAAATATAGTATATACCGACTATATAGAATAACTATTACGAGTATTACTTCTAATCTTAGGTTAGTATATAGCCTTCGCCTTCTTAGAGTTATATATAATTCCACGGTATATCTAGAGTAGAAGTTCTCTAGTATTAGTAGATATATAGAATCGGCTTTAAGAGCTTTCTTAATCGGTTTATTTTAGTAGTCTATAGATACTACTATTAAGTAAATAAGCTATATAGGTCTTTTTCACTAATATCTAATATATTGCTAGATATAACGTAGCTTCTTTATAGAAGGTCGAGAGGCCTAAAACTCTAACGGTTATAAAAAGAGGTATTACTATGTTACCTTTTGACTTAAACTTAGCTCTATAGACAGTCCTAGGGACAAGATAGGACTACTAGAGGTTCGTAGGATACACCGCGTATAGGTGTTAAGTCTTCGCATCCCAGAAGCTCCGACTCTATAGAAACCCGGTCCTACGTAGAGCTTCCAGCCTCATTATGCCTTGTCCGCGGATTTTATAACGTAGCCTTAGAAAGTTCATAGAGGAGAGTAGGACATATGCCCGAGGTGTTTTCTTAGACACTTCAAGCTTCCTTCCTTTTCTGTGTTCTTGCCAAGTGCCAAGCGCCAAGCTTGTGCTTGGTATTTTTTCAAAGCTTATTTTATTGGTTTGTTAAGCTTGGTGGAGAATTGGATTGGTAAGAATTTCGGAGGAGCTTGGTATTGGTTGTCGAGTCCGAGAGATAGTGCATCCGGGGCTCTTGATTGGTGCGTGGGGCAATACGAAGGTACTTGCTGGTAGGCCTACTTACTGGGATAAGTGATACCTATTGTGTGAGTATGTGGGTTGCGTATGTATGAATGCTTGATCTTAGGCGAGAATGTATTTATGCTAGGGATAGTGTCATACAGATGAGATATCCCCGGAATCTGTTCAAGTAGGCGGAACTTGGACCGTCACTTGGCGGAGGGAATAGGCTTTATCATGGATCCTGGGGCTTTGTGGTACTTTGGTTTACCTTCCTGATTTGTGGGTGAGCTTCCGATGGTCATGATTGATGCGCAACAGATGTGGTGTTAGATAGAGGGGCACAATAGGTGGTGGTGGGTTGTCATGGGATGAGTGAGGTATGTTTTCAGGGAGTCTTTGTACTTTAGATGAGATAGTGACAGGGAAGTAAAGATGTATAAAGACTTGAGGTATATCGTCATTATTCTTTTCTTCGCCATCCCGCATCGTCCTCCTTCTCGACATCAGTTCAATCCCGCATCATGGTATCCTTCAAATCCTTCCTCGCTTGGAGCGCAGCAGTTCTTTCTTTCGTTCTCGCTGTCCCATCTTCTCATCCAGGATTCCTCAAAATCAGAACTCTTGATGAGAGAGCCGAAGTCATCCCAAATCGCTACATTGTCGTCTTTGAGCCTTCTACCAATGCTTCCACTGTCGCTGCACATGAGCAGAACCTCGTTTCTCTGAGAAGAAGAGATGGTGGTTCCGCCGATGTGGAACATCTTTATGAAGTTGAAGAGTTCAAGGGATATTCGATCACGGCTGATGAGAGCACGATTGCTGAGATCGCTGCTTCTCCTGAGGTGTGTTTTGTTTTATTCTAGTTCAGGTCTCCTCAAATGTAAAATAGCCGAGGGATTTGGACTAACTATGTAATGTAGGTTGCTTTTGTAGAGCCAGATCAAATTATGAGAGCTTATACTCTGACAACTCAAACTGGTTCTACATACGGGCTAGGCAGGATATCTCATCGCGCACCAAGTACCACGAGTTATGTCTATGATTCTACTGCAGGAGCCGGCACGCGAGTTTACGTGGTTGATACCGGAATTTTAACAACACATACTGTGAGTGCCCCTCCCCCCAAGAAAAGACTCGTTTAGGAAGCTAATTTGGGTAGCAATTTGGAGGTCGAGCCATAGCCGGTGCAAACTTCGTTACCGGTGAAAGTGCCGCAGATGGGCAAGGGCACGGAACCCATTGCGCTGGAACAATCGGTGGGTCAACTTACGGAGTCGCCAAAGCAGCCACCTTGGTAGGAGTAAAGGTCCTCGATTCCGCTGGAGGAGGAACGACCTCTGGGGTTATAGCTGGCATGAATTGGGGTAAGTAGTATTCTTTCCAAGAGGCATGAAATGTCTTACCGAGCCGAAAAACTAACCGGAACTTCAAGTTGCAACAAATGCTCAATCCCTCGGATTGTCCACAAAATCAGTCATGTCCATGTCCCTCGGTGGACAATTCTCCACGGCTACCAACAATGCCGTTAACGCTGTTTACAACTCTGGAGTCACGGTTGTTGTAGCTGCCGGTAATGAGGATCAACTTGCTAGCAATGTCTCACCCGCCAGTGCTGCGAATGCCATCACTGTTGGTGCTATTGGTACCGACGATGCAAGAGCCGTATGGGTCTGTTCCGAGCCATGTGCCTCGAACTATGGTGCTGCAGTGGATATTTTTGCTGCTGGGACCAACGTTTTGAGTGCAGGTATTGCGAGTACAAGTGCTACGCAGAGTTTGAGTGGGACTTCTATGGGTAAGTTCCCTAATTCTGAGAATGTTAGTATATGAGACACCTTGCTGATTATCTATAGCTGCACCTCATGTTGCCGGTCTTGCTGCTTACCTTATTGCTCTTGAGGGATTGAGTAGTCCTGCCGCTGTTACTGCCAGAATAAAGGCACTCGCTACCACAGGAAGAGTCACGGATCTCAAGGGGAGCCCAAATTTGTTGGCTTATAATGGTAACGGCGCTTAAGTTACACATTAAAGAGGACTGAGGGTTTTTGAAATGGATATGAGGATTGTTTTCGAGAAGATGTTGGATTGAGATTCATGATAGGGTGGCTTGAGGTTTCTTTTGTTGATATTAGAGGTTCTACTTTTTGTGTTCAAATGGGAACTAGTATATTTTAGCTGATAAGTCTGTTTTTGGTTAATAATGTGATAGTTTCACTAATATCTCGGACTTTGTTGAAAATAAAATTTATCCACTAAAATTTATAAGGTGATGCTATTCCTACTTTAATAGTATGAGCGTCCTAACCACAAGCTGCTCGGTTCCTACTTAGGATCTATATATTTTCTGTATCTAATTCACCTAAAAGAAGGAGAACTAAAAAACCGCTTATCCAAGACTAGTAAGAGGGAGATAATGCGAAGACTATTGCTTCTTTAACATGTTCTAGTTTAGTTAAGATATATAGTAACATATAAATATATAAAGAGGAATAAGGAGATTAAGAAGAGGGGCCTTGGGGTCGGAGTAAAGAGAGTAGAGAAGCGAGTAGATCGGCTAGAGTATGAGAATAAATAATTTGTGGGTGAATAAATAAATTTAGTCACAAAGTCTGATATATTGGTGAAAATCTCGTATTATTGACTAATACTAGAATTTTCAGATAAAAAATACCAGAACAGGTTGTGTTTAATCAAAATCATGGATTGCAAACCGGAAGGGTCAACACGGCAATTGCAGCAGAGACTACCCAGTTTGTTTTACAATGACGAGATTCATTTCTCTTTAGAATTCTTGTTTAAGTCTAATATACCAATTTGACCGTGGTTCACGATGGAAATAGGTCTCAGTCTAACTTTGCAGTACAACTGAGTATAGTTGTCCTCAAACATCTAGATTATCATCCCCAACTCTTTCGAGGTTCTAGAATAATTACTTAATTTTCCGAAAAAAAGTAGAACAACCTTGAATATTATCGCGACACATCTTTATATATGAACCTGCTTCCACCAGTTTGAAAGACTCATCAGTCCAGGCAAGACGCTACGTGTATCTGACTCTAGATTGAACCGCGGTAGAGACTAAAAGTGGCAGTAAGTAGCTCGTTGTTTTAACTTGAATTACTAAATGATTCGGGACAATTGAACTTGATTGTTTTAAAACACCTGGGTTAATATTTTAGATTGTTCCAAGTTTTTAAAATAAGTACTTTTAAGTACCCTAAAAAGCTGGGACAACGAGAGCTACCTGTAGGTAGGCTGTGCAGGTGTGAGCCGGAGGTTTTCACTGTCGCCTTTAAAATCCATCGCAAGGTTGGTCACGACTTCTCACCATTTCCTGTACCCCCGAGCATCCCAGTCACCTTATCCCATCTAGGTCAATGACTCTAGAAACATGACCTTTGACTACGAAATATTCAGGGAGTCGCACTAAAAGGTCAATCGCTCTATTTCACAATCCCCAATACCGAGTGGAAAAGGGGGCAGGAAAAGGGAGTACCGGGTAAGTTTGAAGTATATATATATATATATATAGATTATATAATGCTTACGCTTTATCAGTAAGACGTTATTAGAACGCGAGTGTTCCAACCTTTGGAGTTTTCAAAATTCCAGCTGCAAGTAATTGCTCGGCTAGGGTGAAGACAATGCCGTCACAGCCTTTTGTAGCTACGATACTCACTGCTACTGGGAGCATCTCTTCCTGGAGAGTGATGGTGGAGTTGTAAGATGCTTGCCCGACTGTGTTCATGTTAGTGAAAATTCTCGGGATTTCGAGAACGAAAGGGAGAAAAAGACGTACTTGGGAAAACCATGTCTGGGGCTTCAGCAAAACCCGAAAGTCTTCCGGTACTGATTCCAGATGGGATACCAGGTTCACTAAGAAAAATTAGCAAAGACTCGCTTCATAGGAGTTTAGCGAATCCATACCTTCGATATACGTTTCTGTAAGTGGGACTTCCATCACTTTGAATGTATAATAACAAACTTTCGCTACAACTCTCTGCACTAGGCAGCATGACGGTCTCCTCCCACCAACCCTTGAAGATTGTAGCGTTGTCAATTGCCTGGTTGGTACCCTCACTCGAGACACTGTTTTGTCCGTATGCCCATCTAATTAATGGCGATGGATCGACGAATGGTCGTTTTCCTGCGTTGACAGCAGCGTAGTCGGCATAGAAAGGGAGAGTGAGTAGTTTGTATTGTTGTTGGGAGATCAGAGTTGGGTAGGCATTGCCAATGAAAGCAGATAAGGAAGCTCCGTTTGCTGCAGCAGGTGGGTTCGCATCCCAAATAGTAGCTGGGTCAATATCGACAGGGGTATCTGCATTTAAGAATGCTTGGAGTTTGGAAAGAAAGTCCAAAAGAACTAACGACGCCTCATCAGTATCAGATACTGTTGGGAACCCGGCGGTAAGTAGTTTCTTGGGAAGCGACGGAAAGTCGCTTGTGATGTTTGTGAGATACATGGCTTTGGCTGCTGCGTGCCAAAGGAGGGGGTCTCGAGTGAAGAATCCGGCTGTGTCCAAGACTGGCGAGAGAGGCATAACTCCAGAGTCAAGGGATACAAGACCATGGGAAGGACGATTTCCAAAACAGCCGTTTGCACCCGAAGGTCCTCTAATTGAGCCACCAGTATCGGAACCGAGACCGATGTCCAGCCATTCATAAGCACCGATTCCAGCACCTGGTCCTGAGGAAGAAGAAGATGGATCTTGGTATCCGTCACCTAGAAATTGATCGATCAGTATTTTGGTTCCAACGGTTTTGTTAGACAAGTTCTTACCACGAGGATTGAATGGACAATGATAATCAACCCAGTCAGCTGTAGCAGTTTCACCATTTGCAAATTGAGAAGTCTTCATTTTGCCTATAATCACGGCACCAGCATCGATCAATCGCTGCACAGCGAGGCAAGTAACATTCTTTTCGGGATAAAGATCGTAGTAGGCTCTGTTTCCATTACCAGTTTTCACACCGGCAATGTCGTAAATGTCCTTGACCCCAAGTCTGACGCCGGCCAGGGGTTGTGCATCAGTTTTGGTGAAGTAGAGTCTTGATGGAACTCCCACTGTTGGGGTATGATCTCCAGCAACAGCGGCACTGAGTACTGAATAGCTCCCATCCGTATTTGGCTTCAGTCCTTCGGTGAAGGCCATTTGTGAATCAGAGTATAATCTGTATGCCCGATAAACGTTTCCAGTTTTGGCAGACATGAAATATGGTCCGGAGGGGATTTCGGTTCTCCATCCCGTAATCGATTGTCCTTGGCTCTCAACGGAGGATTGATATGCGCGAGAGGGCATGAAAAGTTTTGTTCCATATTGTGTGAGAGCGGCATCGAGGGGGTATTGAACTGCTGCTGGTAATGATCCGGTGTGCTTCAAGTAGATTGCTAGAAGAGTCAATGGGTGGACAGAAACTATAAGGGGTAGGTTTTATGAAGGCTTACCTTCCAAGAATCCGGCGTTGAAAACATCGTCGGAGGCTGTATAGTTACTCACAATAGACTCGAAAACGATAGTAGTGAAGGAACTTGACGAATCCGAAAAGACGGTTAATGGAATCAGGTCTACCCCACTTGTTGATGCCCGGTTCAGCATATCCGTTGACGCATCAATGATTGAAACGGCTTCAGGAGCAGCATAGTAGCTGATTCCATTCACAACAACCGTTTTTCCGGCTTCCGAGATAGTTGCACTAGTTACAGCAATGAGAGTCAGTGCCACAACAATGGTTCGGAACATCTTGATGGCCATTTTCTGAACAGAAACGAATGACGGCGTCTGATCTTACCGACTTCTAAACGAGTCGAAGTGGAAAAGAGAACGTGAAGAAAGAAAGAAGAACATTAAGAGGAATTTTGGAAAAAATATATTCATCGTCTTCCCCCACCTTGCGGTAAAGCTGAACCCAGCAACAGCTGCAAACACATGGCTATATGCTGGTCACTATGCATATGAAAAGTGAGACGGCCCAATCATAAACTGAAATGTCGGTCGACCGAGTACGAGAAGCTCTAAGGTATGAAGCTCCAGTCACAACCCGCTTGATAGTGTCAACAATCATGAAAACAGGGGTGGCATGCGCAAACGGGCAAAGCGACGTTGATTTCCGGTTATCTCGTCAGGGGACTCTTCTTCATTGGCCTGTCTGTCCTTGCTTCGTCCAGGCGTAACAAAGGTTATCTACTTCGTCCCAGGCGTAACAGTCCATAACGGGGTCTCCTAAATAAACCCTGAAAAGTATATAAAGTGACACCCCTGTTTAACCTTTATTTCAGGGGTTTTTGGGTAGCATGAACACCGGAAATGTGGCGATTACCCCATTGGAATAACGTTTGTTTCGCCTGGGACGAAGTACAAGTAGGTACGGGGCGTACCTTGATGACATCCAGGTTGAAGCATTATTGATTTTGAACTTGGGGATAGAGGTCAAGGGGAAGAGAGTGGGATAAAGTTGGAAAAGGAGGGGGTTAGTCATTTCGCGAAGGTCTTGGCGCGATAAGGGAGACCCGAGACCGTGGTCTTCTTCATTTGTCTTCCAACACCGACATTTCTTCAACACATCAAACCATGGCCTTGGGAATGCTTATTAATATACTTCTAGATGAGGTAATGTGAGTTGTTGGTTATGGAACCAGTTTGTCGCCTCTAGTATATGGTTTCTTGCTCCCAAACGCCAGATGGGAGCGGTTTGTTTCTCCTGAATAGTAGTACTCCTGAATAATCCTCCTGAATAGTACGCGGGCTTTTCCCCCAGCCCGTCGATTTTGGATTGAATTGACGAGAGATGTTGCTGATGCCCTCAATGCCTTTTCTTGAGCCTCAAGATGACCTCGCACCACTTGGCTAACATTATTCTTATTCTGATGACTCAAGAACATTAACGTGTGCCTTTCTTGTTACGAGGATGGTCTCTCTTTTGCTTGGACAAAGTCTTCCCTCACTGTCATCAAGACATCCCCCAACAAATAGCCAGACTTGGTCCCGCTTTTTTTCCTGTTGGTTGTTATTCAGTGTAACTTGAATTATACGACCCCTCGTCATGATTGACGAGGGAGCGTTAATTGAGGCAACCCCTACCACTTAAGAGGGTTACCTAAGCAACACCTTAGAACAACTACCACAGTCAACACAGCATTTCAGATCACAGTCAGCCCTATCTCACCATCATCATGTGTGTTCAATGGGACTTTTACTTTGAAGAATGCGAGGGTAATGACATCAGAACTGCGAACCCTGTCGGATGCGAGCAATTTGGATATATCAGCAATGTATATTATCAAGTTTGCCCCGTCTGTATCTTCGGCCAGGGACAAAAAAAGGTAGATCTCGGATCCAATGGCCCCATTGTTCGGAAGTTTGGTAAAGCTAGCAACATTCTTAGCAACAAGGAACGGAGAGAAGCAGATCGAGTTTTCGACATTGAATACAGTAAAGAACTTGACGGACTACTTGATGCGAAGGCATGGCCACTCGGCAGATGGAATGAGCCTTTCAACTTTCCGATGTTTCCGCTCGATAGGCCATTATCCGAGTCGGATTATTCATGGTTAGCCAATAAGGAAAGAATCCTGCATGAGCGGATGTGGGAACATTATAGCTGGGAAGTAAAGAAGTCGATGAACTCGCGACTTTCACTTCTGAAACGTGCATTTTTCGGATACGCCGGTGCTATACTTCTTGCGACGAAGAGCGGAGCCAAAAATACAACAAGCAGGTACATCCATGTGCCCTGGAATGAAGAACAAACAGAGCAACAGCTTTAAGATTTACTATTACGTTCGTTTTGCCTTGCTGATGGCACATGAGAGGTTTTGGACTAAATTACGCGAGATGGTTCCGATTTTGTTCCAGAAATACTACCCACTCCCAGCCGACCGAAATTCTGAATACACCATTGTTTGGGAAAGACTCTAGCAAAAGTGCTTACTCGTGTTAAGATAACCGACCTATCCCCTGAAGATCGGAATTGCATGGTTTGTCAAGAGCCGTTCTATGAACGAGTGGAAGGTCCTCGAGTCAGACCCTATAGAATTACATCTCATGAAAAGGTATTGTAGACAGCACAATTCGACTTTCTTGCGGTCATCTCATCGGTAGCTTTTGTCTCCTTCAATAGATCCAAGAATGGTTCGAGAAAGCGGTACTAGAACGACTAAGAATATGTACAATTTGCGACAAGGATTTTGATATGGGCAGGGCTAAAGAGCCTTTCGAAGATGGCGGAGAATCTAATTGGTGCAATTTAGCGGATCCCCGGGTTGTTCATGATCGTACTATATTTAAAGAAACCAATAAGAACCCTACTCCGTAGTGGATTGAACTGCTCAAGGGCTAGAATAAAACCACACAAAACTGACTGACCGCCGGCGGGGTCGGTACTTGGTACATTACATTTTTGTCTCAAGTATTTTGGAGGAGAGTTCCTATTTTCGACAAAATTTAGCACTCGGGTTAGTGCAAGATATGCAATGGATGCTTCGGTCCTTCGAAGCGTTTGTCTGATCAAGTCGATCAATTACTTTTTTAACTTCTGTTTACTCGTGGCAGGCTCCTTGCAGAAAACGTAGTGTGTGTTGCCTTGTTGATAATGCTTCCTACCCTATTTTGAGTGACTTGAAATGTTTAACGAAAGTGATAAATAAGTCTAAAAACTATGTTTTCCTATATAAAATTGAAAATCGATTTCGAAACTGGTTTTCTTTGGGTAGTTATGATAACTACTATAAAAGCTCTCTAATGTAACAGAGGGCAACTATATTAGGCAAAGAAGCTGGTTGACTGAAAGTGTATAAGAAGAATAAAGGTTTAATAACTGTATGTAGTAATAGTTAGATAATGGTTAGTTTCACTTACATGGCCTTTAAAATCCTACTATACTATACTTGTTGTAAGCAACTGGCCTAAATTGTTCTAAGTGTATGGGATAATTACTCGAATTGCTTCAGAGCTTTTAAATAACGTGGCTAACTAGGTAAGTACGAACCTGAAGTATATGCAAGCGCCGAACCATTCCTTGCCTAAACCTACAGCCACTAACATCACCGCTGTCCGCTCGAATTCGTGGAAATGGTTCAGACGAATTAGATAGGAATAGGGGAGGGAAGTAAACGGTTGTACTAGGCAACTGTGACAATGGCTAAAGGGAATATTATACTTCCCCTAGCTACTGATTACTAAAATCCCCCGTGGAGTATTAGTAGCTGAGCTACCCTAACTACTAAAACCTAATAAAAAAGATACTTTGCTCTCGCTGTTGTTGTTTGGCTGGTTCAATCGCCCCTGTCGTCCCTCCCCTACCTCTACATAAAAATACTCCCTAAAAAAACAAAAATCGCCAGGAGTCGTAATAATTTATAGGCCGCTGTTTTAATAGCGTAAGACCGGTATATAACTGGTAGAACATAAGGCAAAAAAATATGTGGCCTTCATCTTACCATATTGTTTCAAAACAAATAAAAGAAAGCAAAGTAGGAGAAGCTGGATATATGTTGTTTAATTCTCTTAGAAACTCTCATCAAGTTTCAATAATACAGATAATTCCCACAATACTAAGTCGAAGTAGGTATGCTCAGATGAAAGGCTTGAATCTACGTTTGATATTGCACTGTTAATCGATCTGATTGTTGTCAATTGGTTGGTGTCTCGCTTGATATAAGTACCACGGGGGGAAGAAGGGTGTTATAAGAGAATGTAGTTTTTAGACAAAGTGAAGGCTTTTGGGACCAAACCAACTGGCTTCCCCCTACAGTCTATTCTCTTGTTTCTCGATTCGCAAGTGAAGTCACATAAGCAAAGAAATAACCCAGACCTTTTAACAATTCACCATTTATGTGTGATCACCCATGTTTGTTTCAACCCTCGCGTAGTACGGTACACAAGTTTATAACAAGAACCTCCAACCATTGAAAGCAACTAAATCTTTAAATCTTCAAATCTTTTCAATCCAGAGGTGCAGATGGACAACAGCCAACCAACTTCCAAGATGGGTCCAGACCAGAGTCAGGTCAAGCAAAACACCATGTCCGGTTTTACGAAGAAAATACTTCCTCCTTGTTTAGCCAAAGGAAAGGGATCCTTACCTCTTGGTCAAGCACAAAACCAACAACAAAAGCGGCAAGAAACACAGCCAAACGCCCAGCGAAAACGTCCTGCCAAACTTCGCAAGAAAAACCCAAATGCCCCAGCCCCAGCCCCAGCCCCAGCCCTACCCCCAGTCCCAGTGCCAGAACCCAAACTTGAAGAAGTTCGCCTGTGCAAAATCATCAATCACGACGCAATCATCAAGCCAGGACACCCCCGAGCACTCGAAGACTTCGACCTCCAAAACACAGAAACGCGAGGGCTCAAGAAGAAGTCGTACTGTGCAAGCGAGATGCCAATCCTCCTCTCACACATCATAGCATCCACATCGTCCCTCCAAGCCAAACGTCGACAAATTTTATCCGTCCCAATCCCATCCACGACAACCCACAAAGAACTCAAAGCGATTTTCGATGTCTGGATGCGTAAATTCGACGCCTGTTTCTTCGCTGGTTTGGTATCCAACTATGTGAAGGAAATCCACGTCGGCCAGATCAAGGCTTGGGATAAGCCACATCATACACCTATTGGACTTTATAGGCCGACTGAAAGAAGAATATGGATGCTGCCTCCTCCTTCTGAAGAGGAACTCCATAAAAGTTTCGCTGGCATCAAGTGTTCGTACGAGGAAGCGATGGTCTGCTCTTTACTTCATGAGATGGTTCATGCTTTTGTTGATGAGTATAGATGTCACAAGAATTGTTGCCACCTACATCCATCCGACGGGGGTGTCGGTTTTGGGCACGTAAGTTGATCACTTTTGCTTTACTTTATGGTTTTACTGAATTAGAGGAGTCCGATGAGGAGTTTGTTCTCTCGAGCCTCTCTTTCATGCAACGAAATCAAGCTGACATCGGCTTATCTAGGGACCCCCATGGGCCGAGTGTATGGTAATAGTCGAGGGTATTCTACAAGACGCAGTGGATTGGCCGGTTTTTAGCAGTATCTCAGAGTCTGTATCCAAGTCCATGATCGTGCATGGTTGGCAACCAAATGCTGAACAACTCGAGGCATGGGGCATGGGAGGATATTGGTCAGCTGTAAGCAACTGGGAGCATGAACGACACTGGATAATTGAGGAGGAGAAAAACCGCATGAAATCCCGAACTAACAAGGACATTAAATCGACGGTGTCTCAATTTTGAGAGCCAAAACAAGTACGTGATTTTGGTTCCTGAGTTATGTCTGTGGTGGGATGCTGGTAAGCGGGAATAGATAGGTGGCATGAATACCAGAGGGCGTAAACGGTGACAGACGGAGACATTAGGCAATTGGAGTTTCGTTACATTTCCATTGGAGTGCATGATTTAGTATGACCTGAGGTGAAAATGAGAGGATCGAATAAGCCCGCACCTGAGTTTATAGGGAAAATCTCGGCTTTCTGCACTCAAATCGTCCCCTCTTAGTGATTCGGACAAAGCAATCCATGGACATATGATTGAATTAGAAGGTATTATTCGTGAAGATTTAGCTTTTTTAGAAACCGCCTCAATACCTAGCATGGAGATTCTGGTAATCAATGACGAACGACCTCTAGTAAGCAAGCGACTGACCACACACAACTTTATGTCGCAATTCAGCTGCCTAAATCGCCTTTTTAGAATCAAAGCTAATTCTAGTCTAGCATATACATTGGATAGTAGAAAGGAACGCTCTCTATTACTCCTGGGTCTGTAAACTAGTGTCTTTCAAAAAGTAAAGAACAAAGAGTGATCCAGAACTGGCCTAGTAAACACCAAGCTATACCTGGCAACAACAAGTCGATGCAGTTTATCTGAGACTCCAATTTACTGTAGCTGCAATTATAGGACAGCCATTTTTCGGGGGTAGTTCTATGCTGGTGACAAAAATTGCTATGCTAAATATCAAGGGGCACAGAAACTCAATTCTCCTAAATGCTCCTCGCATTAGAGCTAAGATTTGGAAAAATCAGGCAGAAGAGTGAAACGAGATGTCCAATAAGTCATAAACAATAAGAAACGACAAGCAAAGTTCAAAAGCTCGACTAACGACTTCCATAGCTTGCGGTTCAAATGATTACTCCAGGCCAAAGTGGAGTTTGCTCCTTTCTGCCGTCGATCTAAGGGAATATCCCGCCTGGAAAAAAAGAGAAATTCTGACTAGAGACAGCATCGTTCGTGGTACACACCAGCTAGAGTGTGTAGCTCCCTTGTAAAGCTTTATATAATTTGAGTCGCCTTTTCTACGTTGAGGCGTCGATCCGCGAAGACCTCTCATCTATTGCTTCGGAGATGCTAGGACAGTCATTCACTTCTCCAAGAAAGAACCAAGATCTTGGAAGTCTAATTCTCCTAAACGTTCTGGGGGAATATCGAGAACCGCCTTGGGTATTTGGCACAGATCAAAGAACTCGGCACTCCGGGCTCCGCAAAGAGAATACGATCCATTTCTCGAATTACATCCTTCAATTCGGACCCAATCTTCCGAAGAAGTTCTGTAAAGGGAAGGATGGCGGTGATACCAATCCACTCACTCTGCACAGAGAACTTGGATTGGCCTGTACTCGTATTGAAAAGAGCCAAGATGAGGTCGGGATGAGCCAAGGTGGCGGTGACGGGAGACCGGCACACAGGGGACAGTTGTAGCATTTGAGCACACGACAGCAGTTGGAAGTGTCTGGTGAGGTGTTCGAAGTAGGCCTTGGTTGAAGATGGTTATTCCAGCGTTAATTGTATTGGAGAAACAACTGGTGATGGTGTTTTGAGGATATATACGGTATAACTTATTGAATTTGGAAAACTCGAGGGTGAGATTCTATCAACTGTTACATAAGCATTAGTCAAAGAGCGGCGTACGAGCCAAGAATCTTAGAGATGTTTCCTTTACGAAAAGCCAAGGTGTAATACGAATAAAGCATAAAGTAAAGCTAAAAGAGCTATATGCTTTATTATATTACTAAGAGTTTTATTAGCCAATAGAAAGCCTCTATTTCCTAGCACGTGCTAGCGCTTACTCTACTTACTTGAAAATTTTCATATTTTAAGGTTTCTTTCTTAAAATAACATTTTCTTATAATACTATAAATATTAGCTTATAGCACTTCTACTCCGTCCTAGGTATAATAGTCTATAATAAGGCCTTCTAAATAAACCCTGCTTTACTAGGTCTTACTATAGACTAATTTACCTATAACGAAGTATAATATTAAACTAAAGAGCTTATAATCTTAATCTTAAAGTAAAAGCTTAATTTATTAGAATAAAGAACTTTAGAGATATTTACTCTAAGTATAATAGCATGCCGTCATCCTAGATAGCTAGGAGTATCTGCTATATATAGGGTTTTAGCAGTTATTATCTTATATTATCTATTTTAGGAAGGTTACGTAGGCGACGTATAACGTTAGTCGGTTTCGGACTCTTTTATATAGTCCGAACCTCTTATATATAGTAGCCTACTCCTAGAGTTAAAGAGAGATAGTTTTTCCTTTTCTTCTATATTAGTACCTAGTATTTATATACGTTATCTAGTCTCGAACGCACTTCTATATATCTCTTCTCCTATAGTATATATTTCGTACTATTATACTAAGCTTCTATTATATATAGCTTAATTAGATAGTTAAGCTTATCTTTATCTATATAAATTATAGAAGTTTACGCTATATAAGCAGCGAAACCGATTAGAATAAAGTAGTATAGAAGTAGAATAGAGAGAAGTGCTTTTAGATTATAAACGAAGATAATAAGAATAGCTTTAATTATCTAATATAATTTTAAGATAAATTATTACTTTTTATACTAAAAGGCTAGTACTATATTTATATACTTTTATGCCTAAAATTTATCCTATAATAACGCTAACAGCTATATTACGCTTTACGCCAAATGAGCGTTTCGTATTAATTTACGTAACGTAATATTCTACCTCCCTCACGATACAGCCATACATTGTTTCATGTTGCCGCTGACAAACCGATGAGGTTCATCCCGTCGTCATGCCTCCCATCTTTTCGCTCTACCACAGCTCCGTATCAATACTTTGTAGCGAGTAACCTCCTCGTACTTCTACACATGGAATAACTTCAAGTCTCGAGTTGGGAATATCATATCTGCCACGATGATTGGGGACTCGAGTTGGGTGTCGACTTTCGAAGATTGATCGATTGATTGCAGAAACGGGCCTTCCTCTCTCTCCGCCAAGCGCAGATTCAATCGCCAAGAAGCTCTGCGACCTACATACAGCACAGCACAGCACAGCACAGCACAGCACAGCACTCGAGCTGACCTCACACCTCACCTCACTATGCCCACTGTCCGTATGGTGTACGAAGTACCTTGTCGGGTAGGAACTGCTCCTCTTCCATTGGACATGATTCGGATCAGGGTGAGAGCGCTTGAACGCGGATCATGACGAGCATTTCTCTCTCGCAGCTTTCTTGCCAGTGCTTTTCTTTTCTCTCTTTTGCCTCTTTGCCCGTCTGGACTCGGACTCGGACTCACCCTCTGCTTCTTTCCTCCTCAAGACACCCCCACCACGAATGCGACTTCTTCGACAGCCAGTCAACTAGCACATAAGCACGCAGCTGCTCCGGAACAGCAGATGAAGACTCGCCAGGACTTGAAGCGGTGCAAGGGATTCGGCATTCCTTTGGAAGATGGTCATGTTGTCGCGACTAGCAGAAGGTGGACATTGCATGCTTCAATTCTTGCTGCTGACGGTAATCGTTGGAGTCGTTTACAGATATTGTTGGATTGGCAAGTCCCGCCCTACGAATCATCCCATATGGGACCTTCGCTAACCTTTTACCTCTCCCAGATGTTCCCGATCCCTATAAATGCAATGCGCTCCTCAATAAAGGTCAATGGCTCGATGCTGGCCCAAAATGGAAGGCCATGACATCTTTCAAGAATTGGCAACCCCCAGGATGTATATTGCACGAATACCAGAACCAAGATATACAGGATTGTTTTCAGCATCGCAGCATCGTCTTCATTGGGGATTCTACGACACGGCAGATCTTCTGGGCCGTTGCGCAAAAGTTGGACAGGTTGAGGGCAACAATGGAGATGGAGGAGCTGATACAGGACAAGCACAAACACCGAGATATCCAATTCGTGGACGGCAGGGTCACAGTGAAATTCATCTGGGATCCTTGGTTAAATACAACAAGCTTGGAGCAGGAATTGAAGAATTTCAAGGCATATTCTTCTGGCGGGACAGAGGGAGGAGATTCCAGTGCTGGTGTCATTCTGCTTGGTGCTCCTGGGCTTTGGTTTGCTCGACATGGGCAGGAGAATTTCTTCAAGGATTTTAGAGACGCGATTGATGCTGTGATTCCCTACATGGACCGTCGTTCGGAGGAGGCAGTACCGTTACCGAGAAGCCCGTTACCATCTCCAGAACAGTCTGCGAACCTACTATTTCTTGCCCCAGTCCAAGTTCCATGGTACCAAGATTTGTCACCCTCGAGAGAGGAAACGATGACACCAGAAAAGATTGATCAGATGAACGACTATTTGCAGCAGACTTCCGCCAACTCCAAGGCTGATGTCATTTGGAGTTATTCTTTGATGGCATGGGATGGTCCTGGGGCTTATGAGGAGAGTGGCCTTCATGTTGTGAATAATGTTGCCCTTCGAAAAGCAGACGTTCTCCTCAATTCTAGGTGTAATGCCGATCGTGGACGAAGGAGCTTCCCTTTTGATGCAACATGTTGCAGTAATTACGTTGAACCTGGCGTTCCCCAGTGGTAAGTACAACTTTTTATATACGAAATTATTGGTGAACAGACGTTCCTGCTTTCAATTTGACCCCAGTACTCGAAGCAATGCTAACCCAGACGGCCCATACAGGTTTACAATCTTTACTGGCATGATCATATTGCCTGTACTCCTCATTTTAAGACGTACGCGCGCTTCAAGATTAAGTCGACGTTTAGCTGCTACAGATCTTTTGAGCGCATTATCAGTCCTTGCTCTAATTCTGTGTTTCTGTTTTTACGCAGACCGAACCCAAATCTTTGAGAAATCACACAAGCAGTTCTATCAGAAGGAATTTCTGATGGCATGCAGTTTTGTAGCTGTTGCTGGCATTCTTTCCATACGAAAGGTCCCTCGTTCTTTGAAAGAAAAAGGCCTCAAACCGGACTTTCTTCCCAGGGAGCAAACAGACGAGTGGAAAGGATGGATGCAATTCTTCATCCTCATTTACCACTACACACATGGCTCTCAAACTTTATGGATTTACGAAATTGTACGGGTCCTCATTGCCTCATACCTTTTCCTAACAGGATATGGTCACACTCTCTACTTCCTCGGCGAGGAAGATTACTCCTTAAAGCGTATCGCCAACGTTCTTCTTCGACTGAACCTTCTCAGTTACATCTTGCCATACATCATGCGTACCGACTATCTGTTCTACTACTTTGCGCCCCTCGTCAGTTTCTGGTTCTTGATCATTTACGCCACCCTCCGAATCGGTCGTCGCGGAAACAAGAACCTCTACTTTCTGTTCTTCAAAATTTGCGTTTCAGCACTGCTTACAACTGTATTTATGATGATACCCGGGGTTTTGGAGTTTATTTCTGGCGTTTTGAGGAATACGTGTAATATCTCATGGGATATCGTTGAGTGGAGATTCCGCGTTTTTCTCGACATGTTTATTGTTTATGTTGGGATGATGACTGCTATTATTTTCGAACGAAGTCGGAAATTGCGAAGTGGGAAGGAGAGAGCAAGTTCGACGATTGATACGGTCGTACAATGGAGTAACACTCATCCTCTCACCCTCTCATCCATCACTTTACTTCTCTCTCTCCTCGCCATCCCTGGATTCTGGAAGATCAGCAGTTATCACACCAAGAAACAGGATTATAATTGGTATAATCCATACCTATCGTTCATCCCCATTCTCTCTTTTGTTGTTTTACGAAACTGTCACGGGTTGGTGAGGGGGTGTTATAGTGGTGTTTTTGCGTGGTTGGGACGGTGTAGTCTGGAGACTTATATTCTTCAATATCATATTTGGCTTGCGGGGGATACGAAGGGGCTTTTGAGGTTGGGACTTTGGAATCGTGGTGCTGAGGCTGCGATTCTGACGCCGGTTTTTTTGTGGGCTAGTTGGGGGTGTGCGGGGGCTACGGATAGGCTTGTTAAATGGATCGTTGAAGGTTCTGGGGAAGAGAATCTTTTGAAGGGAAATGAAGTTGAGATGAGGGGAAGGCGACGGTTAGAGGGGGGGTTGCTTGGTGGTGCGTTGGGCTCGAGGGAGGTAGAAGTCAAGCGCAAGAGGAGGGAGGACTTTAGATGGAGGTTTCGAGGATGTGAGGTGAGGGTTAGTCTGTTGCAGGTGAGACTAGGCGTGATTCTCTTGGTCATGTGGGTGGGTAATGTTACTTATAGATAGACAGATACCAATAGACAAGTTTTGATGCAGCATGTTGTGGGTTTCTATGAAAGCTTCAAGAGGCAATTGTGGATCGGTCACGTTGGATGGAAATTTGAACTTTGTAACTGTATAGTGTACGAGTCCTGAGCTTTGCTCGGAGTACACCCCATCCCTCTATTCGCTTGGGGTTTTATGTGACGACTTGGAATATTATACAAGAACGTTTAGAAGAAAGGAAAGGCAGAAATTCCTATTCTTCTACAACTTTTCAGACAATATCAGTTGTCATCCTAGACTAGTGCGTAGAATAGAAAGGCGTACACTGAGAAAAGCCTATGTTTGGCAATGGAGTCTACCTACAACGAGGACATATCCAGTGCGGGGTTGTCCTTTTAAAAGGGATTCCTCCAGACCTCTGCGAACGTTGGGAATATTACATTCAGACACTTCGTACGTGGCTTTTTGTACAAGATGCCCCGTGGGCCGTTTCAAACCTCGATGTAGAGATTTATCACAGCATAGAAACAGCTTTGGTATAGCGCTTGAGAATACTTGGGTCGGAAGTCGGAAGTCGGAAGTCGGAAGATGGAAGATTGAGCGCTTGAGCTATCTACTGCGACATGAACAATGTTTTATCCAATGGTACTGCTTCGTGGACGGGAGCATATGTGGCTTAATTATATACCTACCTTTACTATCCAGACGCTCTTGGCTAAATCATAAAGATTTATAGAGTGAAACTCTTCCTATTAATGCTTAAACTTTATTTACTTCGTTTGAATTTTATGATTTTTTTCTTTTTTCAAGATTTAAGATAATTGTATCAAAGCAATTTTTTTTATATTTACCTCTTATCACAATCTCTAAAGTTTACTTTGTGGACTGAGGTATTCTAAAACTTTTCGAGTATTACGAATATATCAAGTCGATTGATATAGGGATCGTACTGGTCTTTAAGTATGGGGGAGTTAACAAGCAAGTTAACCTAGGAGCATTGTCCAAGCAACCGATCTCCAATTATCGTGGCGATGTATGATATAAGTATGTTTACCACCATGTTTCATCACCCATGTAAGATTACTTGGCTTTACACAGAGACAAGAGTGACCAAAACATCTATTCATCAAAGCCACAACAAGCACACTTCTAACATTTTTGACACCAGCCCAATTTGAAAGACCCTATATTTTACTCCCACCCTCGTAAATGCAAAACTCCCAAAACACCATTTTGCAATCATCTCCTCATCTCACATTATCCACACCCCCCTTTCCTCATTCAAGGCTCAACATTATACTTGAGCTTTATCCCCATAGCCGCCAGCTCAACATCCAAATACTTCAACACCCCAGGAACCGTCACGACAGTAGTATCCTCACCACCAGTATATTTCTGTCCCTTGCCATCTTCCCAGATCTCCGCTCCCCGTGACCAACTATCAACAGTCACCGCACATCTCCGACAACGTACGATACCCGTCCCAGTGTGTCGCGTGGCTAAAGAGGAGACGGTGGGTTGCACGGAGAGGAAGGTACCACATTCCTTACAGATCCAGGAACGTTGGAAATCGGAGCAGTTGAGGAGACGATCTTGAAGGAGGTACGCCGTTCCGTGAGCGAGTAAGGAGTCACGCTCCATTTCTCCCACACGAATACCACCTCCCTTCTTTCGACCCTTGATTGGCTGGCCCGTAAGTTGTGTCACTGGTCCTGTCGTTCGAACTTGGAACTTATCGTTCACCATGTGCCGGAGACGTTGGTAGTAGACGACACCAATGTAGATGTCGGCATGTAATTCCTCCCCGGTGATACCAGAGTACATGGGTTCGTTTCCGTGATAGTTGTATCCTGCCTTCATGAGTTGGTGCCCGAAGTAATCTCCAGCTGTATTTGCTTCGTCGAATTTGAAAGGTGTGCTGTCTTGAGCAAGACCATGGAGGGCTCCTGATTTGCCAGCAAGTGACTCGATAAACATACCAATCGTCATACGAGATGGGAAAGCGTGGGGATTGATGATGACATCGGGTTGCATACCGGATTCCGAGAAGGGCATATCATAGGTAGGCCATTTCTGAGAGCAAACACCCTTCTGTCCATGTCGCGAGGAGAATTTATCTCCCACGACTGGAGATCGAGGCACTCGAAATTTAATGGAAATAGATCGTAGTGGGTCTGTTCCGTTTTCGTTTCCAATCAAACGAACCTCTTCGATGAAAGCAACTTCCTTCTCCTTGTACTTTTCGTAATGTGTTATGCGATCTCTGTTCACGTAATTGCCGTTTCCATCTTGTGTGACATTATGCCAGGCGGCGATGATACTCTTCTCACCAATGAGTCGACCAATGTGAGGCAATCCATCATCATCAAGCTCTGCCTTTATCTCGGCCTTGACTTCAGATCCAGGTGCAAAGCCAAATAATTTCTTGACATTCTTTGCAGATCGAGATCTGTCACCCCCTTCTTCTAAGTCAACCTTCTTGACTTTGTAAATGGTTCCATGTCCAAATCCCCGTTCATGTGCAGACTTATTGATTATCATAGCGTCGTCCATGTCATAACCAGTATAAGAAATGACGGCAACAACGGCATTCATGCCATTGGGGAAGTTGTCAAAGCCGTAATCATTATGCAATGGTGCCCGAACAATTGGAGTTTGGCCGGTCTGTAGTCGGTATGTTTTATTGTCACTTCTGTATCGAATGGCGGTACCGGCTGTTCCCATAGATTGTTTGCCCATCTGGCATTGGTACATATTACGAGGAGATTGGTTGTGATCAGAGAATGGTGTCATGTTGGCGAGAATCGATAATATGTTGGTTGGGTCAAACTCAACATGCGTGGATTCGCCGGAAATAATTTCTGGCTCGGTGACAGCAATCGACATGAATGGCTGCTCTTGCGGGCCAACGAAATCCTCCTTGTCCAAGGGTAAATACTTGACTGGTCGAAGCATTCTTGATGGACCGGAAGACATATAGATACCGGGGTATTGACCACCACGCGAGTTTGGCACATAACAAATTTCCAGCTCTTTGGGAACATTGTGGGACCCTTCCACTTTCCAGTATCGAAGAGTGTCCGCAATGAATATAGATTGCTTTGGCGTACACCAACCAAGGATTTTCCCATCTAATTGGATGACAACACTTTCTTGAGTTGAAGAGGAATTGGAGCTGACAGCTCCGAGATCCACAACCAACCGTGGGATGTCAGAAACATCCAATGATTGAATAAGAATCTTGCATTTGTGAGCCAGGTGATTCAGCAAGCCACAAGGACTTCCATCAGGCGTATGGACTGGGCACAAAAACCCCCAACTTTCGGGCAGCAATTTTCGAACCGTGGTAGTCTTCAATTGGGCAAAGAAACTTCCTCTGTGAACCATACGGAAGTGACTGATGAACCGCAAGAAATTGATTTTTTCCGCCACAACGGTAAAGCCCGAAACTTGTTGCAAATCGAGACCTGTAGGACTGACAAGGTTTCCCGTAGACATGAAATATTCTAACTTTCCGCCCATATTTGAAGTAACTCTTGGGAGGATCTTGGTTTGGAAGGTTTTTAGAAAGTCGGGGGCCGCAAAGTTTTCTTCTGGGAACTTTCTGAGGTGGTCTCTCACAGCAGCTTTGACGCCATTAATCAGGAGGTCCTCCAGATTTTCTTTGAGAATCATCCCGTAGAGGAAACCGCCGAGAAGGATTTCTTGATTCTGAACGGCATCGGGATTGTCGACCGCACATTCTCCCGAAACTAGAGCGTAAAGTTTTCTGATCATGAAAAGAAGCATCTTAAACTTGTCATTGTCTTGGGCTTCCGTAACATCAAGGTTACCAAGATGAACAAGTACAATCTTCCGCAAAAACTCAGTTCCGCAGTCGTAGTTGGACATATTTTCCGGAACGCCGAGAACAACACGGAATTTTTCTCCCAAATAGGCGCGAGTTTGACTTTTGGTGTAAAGTCCGTAATTTTTGTATGTCCGAAGAAGCAGTTCCGCCCGATCAAAGAAGAATTCCTTTTTAGACTCGCCAAATTGATTTCGTCCAACAATACCATCAAAAATTTCTCGATCATTGGTTTCCACCAATGCCTTCAAAATCATCATTACAGGCACAAGATATTCTGCCTTCCTCCATGAAAATCGAAAGATGACATTTCCGTCGTTTAAGTAATGAAGGACATTGGTTTGCGAGGTTTGATCTGGCCGTACTGATCGTGTGATTATCCCGAATTCGGTGTATGTAGGTCCTCTGTTTACGAATGAAGGTCGCACGATTGCCATGGGGAAGTTTCTGCGATTGACGACGAGCAGACGAATAATCTTTTCGATACCATTGACAACAAAGTATCCTCCCAGTTCCTCAGCTTCTTCCTTGCGATGTACCAGCATAGCTGGGGAGTTGTTTTGGAGGTGACATAAACTTGACTTGGGGTACGGTTAGTCCAGCAGGACGTGGTGAAGAGCAGGTTCAACATACCATCATCATAATCGGCATCTGCCCCAATTCTCGTACAATTTCATGTGGATCCCCATCATTAATCCTCAGTTCGAAACGCCCACTCACTTTGCCACGATATGTGACATGGCGTTCTCTGCATTCCGAGGGCAGTATTGATCTTATTTTTGAGAATTTGTTCGAGTCGGGCAACTGGGGCTTATTAACTATCACCTCCTTGATTCGAATTGACATTCTATTCCTGGTCGAAATTGGAGCCTGTGCATCTCCATCGAAGAAGTACTTTGTTCCGATATCCATTAAACCTCGTGCGATCAGACCATCCTCTTTGAACAATGCATTAAAGGATTCGATATGCGGCGCGATGGCATCTTTTAGGAGGGGGTATGCGGAGTGATCCTTGGGTGGGTTGCGAAAGAGATTTTCTCTCCGCGCTGTATCGAATTCGCAGGACCATTTTGTATCGGTCGGCTTGAGTTTGGAAGATTTGGAGGATTTGGAGGGAGGCATGTTGAGCTTGAGCTGGGAAAGCGATTAGATGGAGACTTGAATGCGCTGCGGGGTGTATGCGACGCATATATGTGGAGAGTACGAGAGAAATGCTTACGGTTTATGCCTGGTGCCCAATGGCCAATAAATGGTGTAGATTGGTGGTAGTCTCCTCAGAGCTGGAACATGATACTCAACCTGTTGTAGTGCTTGGGGGAGTTCAAGAAATTTCGTAGAAATCTTTCTCGCTTATGTCATCTATCTTATCGTTCCCGCTAATTAAAGCGGGGTACGGTGGACAGTAAAAGCGGCAGTAAAAACCTTGCTACTTCTCCTTCTCGTTGTTCTAACTTTCTGGGGCAATTAAAGTTGATTTGTTCCAACTATCTAGGTAGGATAATCTCAGATTGTTCCAACTGCGTAGGATAATGTACCTCAATAGCTCTAGAAAGTTAGAACAATGAGGGTTAGGCAGGCAGGTACGAAAAAACGAAGTATCAGGTTGATTGTCACTTTCAATGTCCATCGGGAGAGCGGCAGTGGCAGCGCAGCTTTTTCCACCAGTGTTTTAGTTTGTTAACCCAAATGTATAGAACAACGAAGTTCAACCGTCCTATAGGGCTTGGGGTAATAATAAGCTCTGCTATAAAAGCGTAACCACGAGAGCTGTTTACTGCCGCTTTTGTTGTCTATCGTGAGGCCGCTCTAATTCACTTCTTGATGCCGCTGACACTCTCTCCCCCCCCCGCTCTCACCAGCTCCCGTCCCAACTTCACTCTTCCTGAAGAGCTTCATCCGTACATTATTCAGAATGGTTTAGTTATCGCAAGATATAGGAGATTTTCGCTTCTTGACCGCTGTTACATTCACAAGACTTTTCACCAGGGCAGCTTCTCATTCCCTGCTCGCATTCTCGCCGCCTGTTCGCCTGGTTTCTGTCTTGTCTGATCTTTTCCCATCTAAAATATAGCTGCAGCCTTCTGCAGAGTGCAGAGTGCAGCTCTCGACAGGACAGGAACACCACCTGCACACAACACCTTCTCTCTTTTCTCACGATCCCTCTGGCTGCGTTGCCCTGCGTTGCCCTGCGTCTACACGATCTCTCCCCAAGCTATTTATTGTATTGGTAGGTATACACGATACTCCCCGTACTCACACTCGACACATTCTCTTTATCCAGGTTATACGTTTCCAATAGCTCGATTCACGAGGGGTGTCTTCGGATCGACTCTCCCCTCCACCTTCCACCCTCCACCCTCCACCTTCCACCTTCCACCACCAAACCACTCTCATCCCATCGCATCCTCCTGCATCTGCAACTCCGGCACTAGAGCCGGTCGCATCACGCGAAAAAAAAATTACTCGCCCATCCAATCCATCCCCATCCGTGCCGCCATCTACTGCCCTGTGCTGCCCTGGTTCACTGAAGCTTGGACGGTTGTTTGTGCTCGGCTGCTTCTCCATCTCGTCACAAGCGCTGCTCCCGACGGCTACACCGCACGAAAAAGTTGAAGCTCAGGTTCTACAATTGCGCCAAACACCCATCGGGCTCTACTTCTCGCACCGTCATACCTTTATTCAAACTGCACCGGAAACTACCCAACTATTTCTATTTCCAACCCGTTATTCAGACCAAGCCTTCGTTGCCGTCCTCCCGCAGCAGCAGCACCTTCCAACTCCACAACTGCCCCTCCTTCGCTACATAGCCTTGCGCGACTTCCAGCCAACCTCACATCGAAACCCCATAAACCAACCCTCTCCGAGAATACTGTGTAGCGGAGATCTTCGTTGATCATGGCCGGGCTATTCAAACGGGTCTACGATTGGCTGTTGAGGCTGTTTTGGTGAGTTTCTGTGACGGCATCATCCAGGAAACGTGTGCGAGGAATCTGCGAGCCACAAAAGCAAATAAAAATGTTGGGGGAGATTATACTCGTTGCGGCGACCAAAGCAGCGATGCTGACATGTGTTTCTGGGATAGGGCGACCGAGATGGATATTACGATGATCGGTCTGCAGAATGCTGGCAAGACATCGCTGTTGCGGGTACTAGCGGTAAGTCTTCTCTGAATGCCCTCAATACCATCACACCCATGCTGATCCTTCTCGTGATTCTCAGGGCGGAGAATTTACTCTCGAGTAGGTCCTCCTTTTCCAGCAGACGACCCTCCTTCAGTCCGAGCGGGTTGTCGATACTCCCCCACCCTTTGTCCAAACGATAGGATACTCCCGCTGACCACTTTTCCCAATATGTAGCTCCATCCCGACGGTTGGATTCAATATGAAGCGCGTACAGAAGGGCCATGTGACGTTGAAATGTTGGGATCTCGGAGGACAACCACGCTTTCGGTCCATGTGGGAGCGATACTGCCGAGGTGTGAACGCCATAGTATTCATCGTCGACTCGGCCGACACCGAAGCTTTGCCCGTTGCGAAAGATGAACTTCACTTGCTCCTTGAGAAGCCCGTCCTTGAAGGTATCCCGCTGCTCGTCCTGGGCAACAAATCGGATCTCGAGGAGAAGATGTCGGTCGACGAGTTGATCGATGCGTTGGATCTGAAAAGCATTTCCCATCGTGAAGTGAGCTGCTATGGTATAAGTGCGAAAGAGGAGACCAATCTGGATGCTGTCTTGCAATGGCTTGTTGCCCGTGCAAGCAAGTAAGAGCGTGACCTTGTGGATAATGTCCCAAAGCACCCCCCCCCCCCACCATCTCCAATCCCGGGTTTACACAAATACCGGGAAAAGACATGATGATAACGAAAGACGTTACGAAATGACGGAAAGATAAAACGAAACTTCTCTTACTGGCCAGCAAATGGCCATATATATCTCCTCAGCTCAGCGCATTACTTCCATTTTCACCAGTCCTTTCATGAGACGACGGATCGTGGATGCGACTGGCGTCCGGCTCTCTTCAGTATGAAAAGAATTTCCTTACCTGCCCAGTTCTGGGTTTCCCTTCTTGGCCAAAGTTGTTTGGAATGATGATACGATTTTTATGACAGCGTATTCTTTTTGGATTTGGATTGATGGATCGATAGCTGGTAGCTTGGAAGCTGCTGTGCTTTTCTCCTTTGTTGTTCTTTCGTCGCGAGGCACTTCAGGCTCCATGGTCGGGTGGTTTGTCGTGGAACCGGGAAGGCATTGGGATTTGTATGTAGCGATTTGACCCATGTTATAATGATTATAGGTTTTTCCGAAGCAGAAGAGAGACAGCTTTCACTCAGCTGTCCAGCTGTCCCAGTTGGTGGTAAGCCAAGTAAGTGGGCCCTTGGGTATGTGTTGTCATGTTTCGAGGGTGGTGGATATGCGTAGTGGTAGGTTCTGGTCGCTAGACGTGAGCTGTTGACCGGAGGTGTCGCGATGACACCTAGAAGGGGATTGATTGATTGCGAGATGCAGAGACAGAGGAGGGACAGGAGAAGTGGGAAAAGTTTCCCAAGGCAGGTTCTACGATTTATTTTATTGCTGAGGCTACTCGCACGCACAAACCAGTGCCAGCGCATCGATGCAATGGAAACACAATCCTTGTTGCAGACCGCTTTGGGCCAATAGGGAGGTTAAGTCAAGGTGAAGGATGAGCTACGGCGACCGCGACGGTTTTTTGGTCACTCATTCGCTACCCCAAGCTTTCCAGGTTGCGGGAACCAATATCCGCCACGCCGCGCAGGACTCATCTCTCATCCTCGCGATGGACGGGAGGGGAGTCGAATGGACATTGAAAGTTCGGTTATTCCCACTCTCTGGCCTCACCTCAGAGCGCCAAGTAATCCCATACGTGGGACATTTCAACATGTCAACCTGGCTGATTTAGAACAATGAAGCTCGAGTATCGCAACTATCTACATATAGGTAGGTTAATACTCTAGACCAGCGAGAACGAGGTAGCCATTTATTTACTGCCGCTTTTACTGTCCATGCATCGCGAGCTCGGAGACTCGGGAGAGAGGAGGGGAGGTGGTTGATTAACTAACGAACGACGGGGAACGCGGGTGATTTGGGGTTTCTTATCGGTGCTCTATCAGAACAGCGTAAACCTCGCCTGTAGGTAAATTTAGAAGCGAGGCCGATTCCAAGGTTATTACAGCGAGATCTCAAGGGCACCGGAGATGGAAACTCTGGAAGAAGACCGAAGTGGTGTTTGTCATCTAATACACAGTCTCAAATGTTCTTTGAAAAGACCCGACGGCCTCCCCCCTATGTTGATTTGACACTTTCATTCCCTTTCCCTTCTCACTTCCTTCCCATCTCATTCATCCCTCATCACGAGGAAGTATTTTCAAGTGCTCGCTGCCTTAAGCGTCCAGTCAAGGCCAGTCCCCCAAATCCACCTGCACTTCTTCTCCACCAACCCTTGGCTTGGCCACCTCACTTGCACCAACTCACTCAACTTCACCTCACTCTCTCTACCTCTGCCTCTGCTCTGCCTCTGCTTCTGCCTCTGCCTGCCAGCACTTTTGGCTCATCCGCAACAACACCAAAAGCCCCAATCCAACCCCCAACCATTCGCGCTCAAATTGCACCTCAACCAACCCCATCCCCCATCCCGCATCACGCATCCCACAATCCCAAACTCCTCGAAATCGCATTGGGACTGAGCGAAATGGCCACATCATGACATCCCGGCCAACCGTGGGCCAGCAGCGACCGCCCCAAAGATCATTGAGTTCCACGAACGTCATTCATCGCACACTTTCCCAACAGTTTCCTTCAAATTCCCCGACGAGGAGGAACAATGATGGCGGCTTTGGAGACTTGGCATTCGATGCGTCGGACGCGCCGCAAGGACGATATGGAACGAGGATGGGGGGGTCGCGCTTGAGATTGGAGATTTCCGAAGCCAGCCATTCGGATCTGGTCGAGTCTCCTAAGCCAGCTACAGGAGTCACGCCAAGTTGGACGGCTCCTGGGACTTCAAGTGCTCGATCGCAGCATCATTTCGATGTGCCAAACCCCGGCAACTTCAGCCCTCGCCCTTCGCATGAAGGAGTCCATAATGACGGCGCAATAAAACATATGCCTTTGCCTGTTAGACCCAAACAACATGGCCCTCCCATTACCAAAAAGCCGAGACCTGTGGCAGGAACGGCTGTCAAGAAAGACGTTCGCCCCAAGCCGTATACGTTGGAGGTTCCGGCAGCCGCACCCCGCTATCCCCCGAACGGTATGCTCTAAGAGTTATAATCGGCCACAGATTTCCCATCACTAACTTTCTCAGGTCATATCGACTTCTTTCCGTGGACTGGGAATCATCCCGAAGATCACTTCTCCGAGCCCATCATTCGTGGAGGTTATTACGATAAATCACAGATGACCCAGAACGAGTTTGGAACGGCCAGGCCATCTCTATTTCCCGCACTAAAGCACAAGAGTGGCCTACAAACACTTTCATCCATATTCACAAATGTGCTTGCGCAGCGGCGAGCCCACGGGCAAATTACCTCGGGTTCAACGTTCAAGCCCCCGCCTCGTGTGACCGTCACAGACACGAAGAGAGAGATGTGGCTCAAAGACCTCGCAAACCCCACGATTTCGTTGCGGCGGCTGAGTAGATCGATTCCTCATGGTATACGTGGAAAGGTTCTGTTAGACCAATCGCTAAGCAAAAATATACCGATTGAAAGAGCTGTATGGTTGGCAAAGTGTGTCGGAGCCAATGAATTACGGTCTTTTCGAAGAAAGGGGGTTAGCGGCACCTTTGCCATGGGAGGCGAGGCAAAATGGATTCGAGATTTTACCGTGTGTGTAGAACAATTTCTGGAGAGTATCGTAGGCGCATGTGGCGAGGGGGATTTTAGGAATAGGATGACCTATGCGTAAGTTTCCAGAGTTATTGTGAAGGGAAAATACTCACCACCATCTAGTATTCGACTGGCGGCACATTTTTATGCAGAGCATTTACTGGACCGAGAGCATTATATGGACTGGCTAGTTTCATCATTGGAGAACAGCCCCCAAACAAAGTTACCTTTATGGATTTTGGTTACTCAAATTTATTGGAAAGACCTTTTGCAATACCGAAAGTACGGGCGGAGACTCTCCGCAGCTTTGCTGAATCACTTTGTTGAGGTACGTTTTCAATTCCGAATTTTGCCAAACGTTCTTCTCACCCACGATATAGACTGCAAACCACCCTGATCAGGACATCTTAATGCCTATAATTGAACGCTTACGTGACCTACTGAAAACACTCATGGTCTCAAATCCCGACAGTTTTGTGTTACCAGTAGCATGGGCCAAATATAGGGACGTCATACAATCCAACCTGGCGTCCGACGAGGAAAACTTCCAGATGGTCTTTGAGGCAATTGATCGGAGGAATCGACGTCTCTTCATGCCCGGGACGGAGAAAGTTAACACTCCCCAACAACGCCTAATTCAACTTCTGGACACTACACTTTCCGGGTCTTTTGAGAATGATATCCTCAAAAAGTGCTGGGAACTGGATGACGACAAGTCAATGCTCCTCCGGGTTGTTCTGGACTGGTCAACGTCTTCATATCGCCCAGGACACTCGAAAATCTATGTTGCAGCGCGTATTTTCAGGTTTTGGAGCAAATCTGGAGTCGAAATTACGAATGGAATCCTCGATTTTGTCGCGTCTGATGCTTGTGAGAAAGGACGCAGCAAGCCCTCCTTCTACCACCTATTGTCGGAACTTGCACGTTCAGAACACTTTTCAGTAGCAAAGTATCTTCAGTGGTTGGTAGCTCGAGGCGGCCTGCATGATGCCAGAGATGTGTTACCCGATGGTCCTTGTGCCACACGACTCCTCGCTGAGCTTCCGACGCACAATCTTAGTAAAGCTAATGTGCCGCTTCATTCGACGCTGCTTGGCCGCGCAGGATTTTTTGTTGATGAGGAAGAAGAAAACATGAGGAATTGCATGGCCGCCATCAACCGGACCTTACCTGCCATGCAAGCGAACGATGACACAGAAATGGACCTAGATACTGTTCAAGTTGACGATGATATAAACGCTCTTATCGCGCCGTTGAGCAGATCGAGCAAGTCAGAAATTGGACTCTGGCTTAGATATAAGGTTCGACTTCAGATGCAGCAACCAACTATCCCGCCCCTCGACAACTGGGATACTTCAACGATGAAGTCCAGCACTTCAGCAATCACTCTCACTGACTTCAATCAAGTTCGGTATTGTCTCGAACTTGTGGAGGATTATTCAATGCTAGCAGATATATTGAAACTTACTGCGAGTTCAACGGATCCTGAGGTTTTGGCCTCTTGCGCGGACACCGTCAACTTGCACGTCGAACCACTGGCCGCCATCGGGGCTCTGAAGAACCTTTTTGAAATACTTGTGACTCGTATGCGAGTAATAGCGGAGGATCAAGACTGTTCACCCCGGACATTTTTAGCATCGCTCTCAGATCTTGCTAACCGAATGCCAGCCCACAAGGTTCTCGCTCAACAACTCTCTCGAGAGCTTGTCATGAGTGACAGGAAAACAGCAGCCGATGCTTGCTCGCCTGTGTCTGACCATGTCGCTATTACCCAAGCCTCCGAGGTGGACTTTGTGGATGAAATCGAGAAAATATTGGTAAGCGGTAATAACATGGACCGAGCAACCTTGGATCGACTATTTCAGAGAGTTTCAGCGCAACTGGAATTATCGCGGGCGAAATCCTTTCAGCAGCAAAAGGAATACGGCATACTTCTTACAAGGCTTCGTCCATTTAATCCTCAACATTTCGATAATTTGATCTCTGCTTGGGTCACACGGCTTTTGCAGATGGAAGAGCGACCAAGTATGATGGCAGTTCTAGGACCACTAGTTGCCGTTGGGTGCCTCTCATTCTCTACTATTGCGATGAGTACTGGAGTCGTCCTTGAAATGGAATCTTCCCAGGCTTCGGCAAACGATCGTACATCGCAAGAACTCGTACAATTACTCTTGGGAACTTCAGACACCACAGAAGCAATGGGTGCTGAAGATGCTTATCGTTTCCGGATCAAGCAGTCGCATATTCAGACTGACTCGCCCGAGGTGGTCCTTACGAGTATTCGCCAAGATCTAGAACGTTCAAAGTCGACAAAGCCGAAGAACACCACCCCAGATACCTCGTTACTAATTTACAAACACGACACTTTCAAAGTTATGCAAGAATACGCTCTTTCATACCCTGACATGTTTATTCAAGTCCTTGTGCTGCCATTGCTCAAGAACGGCGACTCACGAGGAGCCAGAGTAATCACTTCATTTGTTGACAAGCTGTTGTTTGGAAAGACAGGCGACGATGAGATTACGACCGAATCTATCTTGAATATTGCCAACGATTTGACACTGCAGCTCTGCCAAATAAAGCTTGAATCAATGTTTAATGGCGAGGATAGTGCCATGGCAGGCACCGACGATTCTAGATCCGGGCGACTTCAGGCTTTCGACAGCGCCATCGAGGCAGCAGTAAATTCTGGAAAGACAGCATGGGCGAGTATTGTTCCCCTGCTTGAGGTTTCGGTGGCTCAACATCTACGGAGACGTTCTGAATTACAGTTCCTCGCATTATTCCCATCCCACAAAATGGCCGGCACTTTTGATTTTTCGAACATGGACAGCCGCCTGCTACACGCCAGGAACCTACTACGAATCATAGATTCAACGGCATACAGCATCGCATCTTCACCAACAAGCACCAACAATACAAACATCGCCCAGGATATCTTGGCAACGCTAAATGGTGTTCGATTGCTGTTGTCGGGAACACAAATGATGTCGATCAAAGAAACTCTCATCTCGCAATGGATACCTCTTCTGCTATCTTTCATTACTCTTCACACGTCGGAATTCGAAGCGACGAAAGTAGGCCACGAAGTTCGGGCCAAAGTTATCTTGGCTCTGTCCGCAATATTACTCGACTTACAAACCCTTGACTTGAATACGGAGGCAGCTAGCGACCTCATGGAACTAGATTTCGACCTGGCGCTACACCTCATTGACGCTCTTCCCGATGATGTGCGTCAACAATGCATTCGCAGCCTTCATGACACGATATCGAGTCCACAAATGTACTACCTTTTCAGTTTCCAGGCCAATCCTTCCGAAGGCCTTGTACTTTGTCAGAAAGAGAGCGCACCCACAACTAGTGGTGAAAGAAACGAGAAACTGACTCCTTTCATTTTGAGAAGATGGGAAATGTTGGGTGAACCCACACCCAATATTGGAGAGAACGACACGAGTTTGAATCTCACCTTGTTCGGTGCTCGTCGTGGATAAATAGAGTGGGTGAGCACATATTTGGAACAGTACTTGTAGGAATAGTTTGGAATTTCTGTAAGTTACGAGGGATGAGTGTATCAGGAGTCAAACAGGGGGTAGGATATGGGGATGGTGGACATTGATTGTATGGAAGGGCTGGGCTAGGTGGATGGATAGATTAACTTTTTTTTCCTTTTGTGAACGATATTTATGATACCAATGGAAGAGGATGGGATGGGAATAAATGATGACATTAATAAATCTGAACAATCTAGCGCCATGGCCGTGAGAAGTTAAGCATTTTCTCAAACCCAATATCTCGGGATCCAGGGTAATTCCTTCATCGTTGTCTGTGCAGTGCGTCATGTCAAAGCTACTGTGGGTCGGATCGAGACTGTTGGGGTTTTGCGTGAGATTTTGACATTAATAAGATTATGATATAAATTTAGGATGGTTTGTGAAAAGTATCTCGTACAAGTATTCACTAACCACTATTAATTTTAGGTGAATACGTAAAGGTATTTTATCTACTCCGTACTCGGTAAGACTGATCAGTAAAGAGTACGACCTTGTAGTGGCTGTAGACTTGCTATTACCCAAAATACTATTGCGCGAACTATTGATGTAGGATAATTCTTCGCAATTCTCCTAAACGTTTGATACCAAGTGCCGAGAGAGGGGGATTGTCCTCTGTAGTTGTAGGCGCCACTGCTGCGCCACTCGAGGCACGCCACTAACGATCCGAAGTGCGCCGACTGCACTACCCAACTGCCAACTTGCAGGACAGCCAGCTTGTTCTTGTTGTTGAACATTCACCATTCGCTCCGCTCCTTACTCAGAAAACCACCTCATTACATACGCAATACCTAGATTTTACTCTCGAAGTTGTCCCATCCGTGGCATGGTCGCATGAACTCCCACCCTGCGCTTGGTGAATTGCCGGATCCAGCGACTTTCTTCTGCCACCACTCTCTTGCGATTCGACCCTCATCCTCGTTCTAGCTATACACCCACCCATAGCTCCATAAAGTACCTCCAACCTCGTGGCAGAAACCAGGTGCTTTGACGCTCTACCGCGAAGATGGATAACGAGAACTACGAACCCCACGAACTGCCAGATCAACACCGCGAGAGAACAGGCAGTATGTCACTCGGTGCAAACCCGAATGGCGATGATGTATCACCTATCAATGGCGACTCTGCGGCTCCGGTAACTCAACCAACGCCCGTGGACCACAATGCGCAAGCCGTCAATGATGTTGTCAACTCGGAGGTAAGAGCAGACAGGCCCTCGTTGCTGTTCAAGCTAATCAGACTTTAAATAGATTGGAGTTTCCACATTGCTAAACCGATTGAAGCAATCACTCGCATCGGCCAAGGTAAATATACCACGCCATGTGCGCAGGTCAATACTAACTACTTCGTATAGGAGTTCGCAAGCTTTCTCAAGAAACGATCGGATTTGGAGGAGGCACATTCGGCAGGTCTCAAGAAGCTATGCAGATCAACGAGCGAAAGCATCCGGAGGCCGGATCACCGTCACGGATCCTTTTTACAATCCTACGAAGAAATCAACAACATACACGAGCGCATGGCAGATAATGGGGCGCAATTTGCAATGTCATTGCACCAAATGCATGATGACTTGAATGAGATGGCAGCCAATATTGAGCGGGGTAGAAAACACTGGAAGACAAACGGATTGGCGGCAGAACAACGAGCGGCGGATTCGGAAAACCATATGAGAAAGTCCAAGGCTAAATACGATTCCTTGGCCGAGGATTACGATCGTGCGAAAACAGGAGATCGTCAAGCTGGGAAGAAGTTTGGATTGAAGGGACCAAAATCAGCTGCTCAGCATGAAGAGGATCTATTGAGAAAACTCCAGGCCGCAGATGCCGATTATGCCGCCAAGGTACTTGCCGCTCAAGGCCAAAGACAAGAGCTTTTGACAAAATTAAGACCAGAAGCTGTCAAGTCTATTAAAGAATTGATCAAGGAATGCGATTCGGCTTTGACTTTGCAAATGCAAAAGTTTGGTAAGTTCTGTGTGCTTCATTTTTGGGGGTAGACCTTATCTAATATGTTGAAT
This sequence comes from Hymenoscyphus infarciens, assembly GCA_001414345.1. Taxonomy (NCBI): domain Eukaryota; kingdom Fungi; phylum Ascomycota; class Leotiomycetes; order Helotiales; family Helotiaceae; genus Hymenoscyphus; species Hymenoscyphus infarciens. Next base: position 206,348 of record LLCB01000150.1, on the reverse strand, counting down.
AGCCTCTTTCAATGAGAAACTTCTCTTGAGCAATGGCATGGATGTAGCCCCATTGCAAGGTACAGAAAGAGGCAACAAGTTCCGAAGTTTGCGCGATGTTGTCCAGTCCATCAATAACGAGCAGGACCTTAGTTCTTATTTGAGCAGCTACTCAAGTAAGATCGGGCCTCGGAATCAAGAGATTAAATATGAGCGTCATGCGGTGAGTACAATTTCCATGAAATACTATTATCTCAACTGACATCAAATAGGTTTTGAATCCTGGTGGTGGTGGACAAAGTGCGCAACGTCAATCTGACCCTCCAGCCTCCTTTGCAAACAGACAGGGTCCCCCGCCAGCTAACTTTGGCGCCGTCCAACCTATACAAACTGCACCTTCACACCAAAGCCATGCAAGTCAACCTTTCAACCAAATGCCAAGCAGTCAGCAGCATGAAAGAAGCGTTAGTGGTGGTCCAATGATGCAGCAATATGGTTCGACGGCCAACCCTCCTCGAGGCCCCCCTCAAAGTGCCGGCGGTTATAGTAATGGACCTCCCGCTGCGACGGGTTATAACTCTGGCTCCGTCAGTGCAAGTGGTCCTCCCCAACTCTCATCGCTTCCATTCCAGACATCGCAAACCCCACCACCATCCTTTCCGCAACAGCAGCAACAAGTTCCTCAACCAAGCTATGCGCAAAACCAGAATCAAGGTCCTTACTCCCAATCTCCAAGCAGTGCTGCGGGTGGGCCTTTACCTCCTCTCAAGCCAGTATTTGGGCTTACGCTTGAGCAATTGTTTGAGAGGGATATGACGGCTGTTCCTATGGTGGTTTCTCAATGTATCCAAGCAGTTGATCTGTTTGGTCTGGAGGTGGAGGGGATATACCGAGTGTCAGGAACAGCATCTCATATTGCCAAAATCAAGGCCATGTTTGACAATGGTAAGTCCACATGATGGTTTTTGCCACGGTGACGCGCTAACTGGAGTGTAGACGCATCCCAAGTAGATTTTCGTCACCCGGAAAACTTCTTTCAAGATGTCAACAGTGTTGCTGGGCTTCTTAAACAATTCTTCCGGGAGCTCCCCGATCCACTTTTGACTACTGAGCATTATGCTGGGTTCATTGAGGCTGCGAGTAAGTTGGCTCTTGGTGTGTGTGGTATATTTATAACTGACATGTTCAGAAAACGACGACGACATTGTACGCCGCGATTCGCTCCACGCCATTATCAACAGCCTCCCTGACCCCAATTATGCAACTCTCCGAGCCTTGACGCTGCATCTTGACCGAGTGCAAAAGGCGTCGGGATCTAATCGCATGAATGCTAGCAACTTGGCAGTTGTGTTTGGTCCAACACTGATGGGAACGAATACGGGACCAAACATCGCCGACTCGGGCTGGCAGGTTAAAGTGATCGACACGATACTGCAAAACACGCTGCAAATCTTTGACGATGATTGAGGCGTTTATCCTGTAAGTGAGTGAGGGGGGTTCTGGACTTGTGTGAGATAGTGGGATTTGTGTGTTGTATAATACGTAAGTACGGATAGCAGGTGGTAGGCATGATGAACCACCGGGTTGATATTGTCTTTGTGTTCCCTTCCGTACCACGTCTGAATAAAATTGAAGCGACTGTTGATCTAAGAACAAGATGAGATTTATCTCAGCTTCAGACCCTTCTATAAAGATAACTCTAAGATTTGTATCACGTGAGTTGAACCTTAGGCACCCCACCACCTAACCCACCGCCCCATCCTCAATTAGGCTTAGACCCTCCCCAACCTCTATACAACTCCCAAATCTTTATTCTAGTGTCTATATAACTATATAGTTCATTTAGTAAGACTTCTATTACAAGGTTTAAGCTTTTAACTTTTCTTAGATATACTATTACTATTACTTTTCTAAGTAATTTAGAACTTATATTAATTATAAGTTTACTTACTTATCTATTCAAAGTAATACTTTTTATTAGAGTACTCTAGACGCTTAAGAGAGAAGCATAGACTTGAAATCTAAGTATATACTTCTAGACTTGAATTATTAAGATTAGTTTTTTTACTTTTTTTCTAAATACTTAAGAACTATAATAGCTAGATCGCTATACTAGATAAGCTAGATCGCTATACTAGAATAGCGTTTTAGCTACTAGTATATAAAGAGATTACTACTCTATTTAAGTAGATGTTTATAAAGTAAGTAAAGAAGAGAGAGAGAGAGTATTTTTTATATAGATAAATAAGATCTCACTTTTTTTTACTACTAGAAATAAGTATATTAGCTTTATTTTAAGAGTTATTAAAATAAGAGTAGACTTATTAAAAGAAAGCGAGAATTTAGCTTTATAATATATTAGAAATATAGCTTATATAAATATTCTTAAGCGCTTAAAATTAAAAGATATTATAAGAAATAAGAGAAAAAGAGAAAGTAGAAGAGAGTCTTAGATAAATTAAACTCTAGCTTTAGAATAGAAACCTTAAAATCGCTCTACTTTATAAGAGTATATCTAAACTATTTTAAGAGCTTTTAAGATTAGATCTATATTAAAAGATAGAATATATTTTATTCTATTATATACTTATTTAGAGAGTTAATTTAAAAGTAATATTATTATAGAAGTAAAGTATTTAAGAATAAGATATAATAGCTCGTTATCTAGGCTATTTAAGATAGCTAAGAGTATCTACTATATATAAGGTTTTAGTAGTTATTATTATATATTATCTATTTTAGAAAGATTACGTACTTTATAGAGTTTAGGCTTTTATATTAGCCGACGTATATCGTTATTTAGTTTTAGACTCTTTTATATTATCTAAACCTCTTATATATAACTACCTACTCCTAGAGTTAGAAAAGGCTAGTTTAGCCTTTTCTTCTATATTAGAGCCTAGTATTTATATATATTATTCTACTAAACGTACTCTTATATATCTCTTCTATAGTAGTATATATTTTGTATTATTATATAAAAAGACTAAACTCTTCTTTATTAGTAATAGTATAAATAATATCTTTTTTAAGCGTATTAGTATATCTCTTTCGTTTTAGACTCGATTTAGATTAGTTATACTAAGAATAATCTTAAATAGCTAGAAAATTAGAGACTTTCTAGATAGCTAGTAATATTAGAGTTTAGTATTAGTTATAGATAGCTAGTAAAAATCGTATTATTAGTATATTAAGAGATTAGAATATACTAAGTATTATAATAGTAGGAAGTATATACTATTATAGAAGGGGTATATAGAAGTGCGTTTAGTAGAATAATATAAATAAATACTAGGCTCTAATATAGAAGAAAAGGAAAAACTAGCCTTTTCTAACTCTAGAAGTAGGTAGCTATATATAAGAGGTTTAGATAATATAAAAGAGTCTAAAACCGAATAACCTCGGCTAATATATAAGCCTAAACCTATATAACCTTTCTAAAACAGATAATATAAGATAATAACTACTGAAACCTTATATATAGTAGGTACTTCTAGCTATCTAGAATAGCCTAAGTAATAGGCTATTATATATCTCTCTCTTAAAAGAGACTCGTTCTAAGTCTTCTCTCTCTTATTATTTAGAGTCGAATTAGAATAGTATAAGTTATGATATTAGTCGTATTTATTAATTTTATTATAAGCGAGAAGGTTAATTAGAGTCTAAATCGTAGCTAATCTAAGTTCGAAGATACTTTATTTATTATAATATTATAAGCGAGATATTAGTTTCGAATTAACTCTATAGATACTTATAAAGAGACTTTATTTCTAATTCTTTAATATCAAAAGTAAGCGTTTACTAAAAGAGTATAGTCTAATCCGTCTAGTAGATTAAAGAAAGTTTAAAGTAAAATTAGAAAAAGTTTAAAAGTTAAAAGTGAATTTAGAGTAGAGTTAGAAGCGAATATTAAGAAGTAACGTTATAAGTAATAGTAATGTCTTAGCTAAGAGTTTACTTTAAAAGTATACTAATTCGTATCTAATTTAAATTCTCTAATTCGAATTTATTAAAAGAGTATAAGTTTATCTAAACTAAGGTTAGCGGAGACTTAGAGTAAAGTTAGAAACGAAAAGTCGATAATATTATAGATAGTAATAACTTAGCTAGGAGGTTACTATCTCTTTAAGAGTATACTAATTCGTATCCGATTTAAAAAGTTTAAATAAAAAAAGAACTTCTAGCTTACTAGAAGTAAAAAGAAAGTAATAGAAGTAAGAAAGACTTCTTACTAGAGTTAGTAGAGTTTTAGCTAGTTAAAAGCAAAGTTATTTAAAGTTATTAAGATTAAAATTGTTATTCGAAGTTTAGAATAATAAAGAGATAGTTTTAAGTATAATATTTATTAGTACTATTATAGAAACTATTTTACTTAGGCTTATAAGCCGCTTTATTTCTTTTAGCGATTCTGAATTAGAGTACTTAAGAACTTTATTTATTATCTTCTAATTCTAATTCTACTTTAGAGGTAGTAGAAGATTTGCTATTAGATTGTAGAGAGTTTAGAGCTAAATTAGATAAGAAGCGATATTTTAGACTAAAGTATATAACTTAGCTTTTTAGTATATCTTCTTATCTATAGCTAAAAGATTAGATACTATTTCGATAAAGTTTTAGTTCTATTATCTCTTTCTTAAAGTAGCTAAGTTTTAGAGCTATAGTATAATTTTATTCTATATTTAAAAGAACTATTCTAATTTAGATATATCTCTAAGTATAGCTATACTTAAAAAGTAACTTTTAAAATTAGTAAAAGTTTCTTTAGTATTATCTTATTCTATTTATAAGGATCTAAAAGCGTTCTAAGTATTCTCCTTCTTATAACTAGTTAAAAAGTAGATATCTAAAAAAGTAACTATATCTTCTTAATCTTTAAAAGTATTCTAAACCGAGTCTAACTTATATCTAGGCTCTAGGTAGTTCCTAGTAAGACTAGTTATTATACTCTAAATAAGAGCTTTTTAAGTTAGAGAGGAGTTATAATAATCGGTATTTATATAGAATCTATTATATACTAATATCTTCTATTATTAGTATATAAGTAAAGTACTATTATCTAAAGATTTACTCTTTTTAGTTATCTTACTTTTTTACTAAAGTCGAAGAGTATTTAAAAGCGCTTTAGTATTATATTAGATAGATTAGAAGATATTAGAGATAGTAGTGTCTTTTTACTAAAAAGAGTATAAATTCGAGCTTAGAAGTAGAAGAGAGTTCGATTAGAGAGAGTTTAAATATAAAGCGAGTTATTAACTTTAAAATATAAGCTTACTTACTCTCTTTTCTAGCTTAGCTAGCTAATTCTTTATTTTTTGATTTTCTGCTTCTAAAACTTATATAACTAACTATATCTAGTCTATATTTAAGAAGTCTTACTTATCTTTATTTTATTAGAATCTTCTAGATCTTAGTATATAGATACTTTTTAGGCGGCTTTTAGAAGAGTGTCTTTTAGTAAAAGAGATAGCCTTAGAAGAGAGTTTAATATCTTATAATAGAATAGTCGATATAATATCGATTTAGAGAAGAAGAGGAAAGTAAGATTAGATTTAAAAGCTTTTATAATAACTTTTTATTAATAGTCGACTTTACTAAACCTTATATAATAGTCCTTATATAAAGAGAGTTATTAGGATTCTAAATACTTAGTATATTTAAATCCTATAATATATAAGATACGATTTTTACTAGCTATCTATAACTAATACTAAACTCTAATATTACTAGCTATCTAAGAGATCTCTAGAATCCTAGCTATTTAAGAATATTATTATTCTAGTCCGAATCTAGGCTAAATTATATTTAAAATAAAAGAAAGCGATAAAAAGCTTATATCGGTATATATTTAAGAGTAAATAGCGACTCGGATTAGTATATATAAGTATACGTACTTCTCGCTTAAGAGCTACTTAAGTAGTTATCGTAGCTAGCTTTTCTTAGTATATATAAACGATAATATAACTCTTTTTATATTACTTTTATAACTATAAGTTATACTAATACTAATTAGTAGACGTATAGATTAGATACTTAGTTACTTTATATATTTCTACTATAGATATACTTATATAAAAGTAAACTCGATATTACTAGTAGACTCCTCTTCTCTAATTATAACTTCTTCTACTATAATTTTCAATAAATAGTAAACACTTCTTAATATAAGAAGTACCGATTACTAATACCGACCTTCTAACGTTATTCTAATAACTCTCTTAACCTTCTATCTCTCTCTAAAGAGACCTCTTAAACGCCTACTATATACAAAATCGTTAGTACTAATACTTTCAATAATACTTTCAATTTAATATACTATAAACGCTTCTTAAGACAGGAAGCGCTAATTATAAATACTAACCTTCTATCGACTCTCTACTAACCTCCGAGACAATTTATATTATCTAAGACATCTGAAACCCGATAACGACATCTATTACGATATAGCAGATATACTAATAAAAGAGATAATATATACTACTAAACGAGAAGAGGAATATACTAAAAGAGAGAACGAAGACCTTCTTCTTTAAGACGAATTTTAAGTAGACTTTAAGAGATAGAATTAAGATAACTTCGCTAAAATCTACTAATCTACTACTACTAAGTTATAATAAACACTTTATAAAAGAGGGGTATAGATTAAGATAAATAGGAATAATATATCTTAGGTATTATATAGTACCGCTACTAAGGTTAACTAAACTAAGTAGTTAGATAAAGTAATATTAAAAGCTATAGTAGCTAAGAGAGCTAGTACTAAGATCTTCAGATCCTATTATAAATATATAGAGAAATACGATAAAAGATAACAAAAGCTATAGTAATAATAATCTCTAGCTAAAAATATTACTTAAAACACTCGATCTAAGATAAAGGCTAGAGACAAAGCTTTATAAGTATCTACTATATAATAATAATAATATCTAGCCTCCTTAGATACTACTAGTAATAACTTCGACGATTCCGCCGACCTAGGTCTATTATATACTATCTAAACTTAGTATTTAGCTTCCTTAGATACTACTAGTAATTACTTTAACGATCCCGCTAACCTAGGTCTATTATATACTATCTAAACTTAAAATAACGAAGATAACGGAGTTAGAAATAAGAACTATATTATAGTACTACTAGGCAGTTCTATAAAGTTTTAACCTATAGTTATAAAACTATACTCTTTTGAAACTTCTTAAACTTTTAGAATAGTACTAGTAGATAGAGAAGTTTCTAGAATAGCACTATTAAATAATCTAATACTATAATCTTATAAAAAAGAGAGAGATCTTAAGCCTTAGAGTAAATAGGAAGTATACTAGAGTAGGTAAGATATTAAATAATAGACTCTCTCTTAATATTAACTTCGTTATTCACTCTCTCTCTAATATCGACTTCGTTATTCAGAAGTTTATTAAGACGCCGATATCCTAGAACCCCTTTTAGAACCGCTCTAGGGTTATTTAGAGGTTTATTAAGACGTCGATATTCTAGAACCTCTTTTAGAACCGCCTTAGAGGCGCGGACGTAGCTAACTCCGAAAGTGTAACAGTCCTAGTTATATACGTCACTTACGTAACCAGGTTAGCCTAAGGCTTTGCTAAGGCTTTACTTAATATATATAAATAAAGCTAGAGTGCCTATACTCTTTACTTTTCTCTTTAGTTTAGTTTTCCTTAATATTAGGTACTATTCTATAAGTACTCTCTTTATATATTTATAGAAGGCTATTATACTAAAACTAAACTCTCCCTCTTTACTTAAGAAGGCTTTTACTAATATTCTAATAATAATATATATATTTACTTATATTAAATCTACTAAATTTACTATCTTCCTCTATAAAGCCTAACCTATTTATATTAAGTAGTAAGGTTTAACGTTCTTCTATTAGCTATGTTAAGTCTTTTAAAAGTAACCTATTAACCTAAGAACTATTCTACTCTACTTTAGAGTTAGTAAAGCTAATCCCTCTTCCCTTTTCTATTAACGTTATATTCTAATCTAGCTTAAAAACTCGACTTAAAAAAATATATATACTAGCTATTACTATACTACTACTACCTTCTCCTACTAAGGTAACTACTAGTTCCTTATAGTATAAGATCTCTAAATTACCTCTACCTAACTCTACTTTATAATAAATCCTTAAAGTAATAACCTTATTAATAAGTAAAGTTTATAAACTTAAAGTAAATACTTTAAATATAACTAGTACTTCTTATTAATATACTTCTATTTAGCTATAAACTCTTAATATAACTCGTTCCCTTTCTATAGTTCTATTATCTAAGAAGATAAGTAAGATAGCTAATTCTTACTAATTTATTATAGAAGATAAATTTACTTATATAACCTAGGAAACTAAAATTATAGTAAAGTTATCTATTAATACTAACTACTTTAAGTCTAAGAAAGTAAGAATAAATTTAATTTACTATTATACTTTTAAAAAAGCTTAAAACTATATTTACTTAAGATATAAGTTTAATATTATTAACTAGTTCTATAGCTATAAAGAGATGTTAACTTACCTCTAAAATATTATTATTAGCTTCTACTTATACTAAGAAGCTTATATCTAATACTAAGACCTTATTATATTAAAAATAGAAACTTTCTATAACTTTTATACTAAGTTCTAATAACTTATAGATAAAGTTAAAGTTCTCTTATAAGACTAGGTAGAAGACTTATAGAATAAGTTAACCTTTATACTATACTAATCTCTTATTATTACTAAGTTCTAAGCTAAGAGAGATATAAACTTCTTTTATAATCTTATAAATAGTATTAATAGTAACCTTTAAAATCTTACTTTTTAAAGAGTATAAGTAATAAACTTTCCTTCTACCTTAAACCTATATATACTTACTTCTATACTTATTAGCCCTTCTTCTTTTATAGCCTCTTTTATCCCTCTTAAACGCTTTAACACCTCTATTATAAATAACTACTTAACTCTAAGACTATTAGATAAGTACTTTAACTATAATAAGCCTAGTTATTATATTAAAGATTATCTAAAGTTAAAGATATATAAGGTTAACTTTAAAGAGCTTAAAAGAAAAGATACTAGCTTAGAGTTAAGAAATAAAGAAGCTTAAGAGAAGACTCCTTTTTAGGTAAAAATAAGATTAATCTCTCTAAGATTAATCTATAGTTATTAATTAGTAGAAAAGCATTTACTTTACTTAATATAATAACTATTAATAGATTTAATATATAAACTACTACTTTTAATAACCTTAGAGTAAATACCTTTTCTTTTATAAATATATAACTTAGTTATAACCTTATAAAGTTTTATAGTTTAAAGATTAAAAGACTTCTTATCTCTATTAAGATTTATAGATATAATAGAGAAATTAGAGATAAAGCTATATATTATCTCTTTTTAAATTATATCTTAAATAGCTATAAATTCTTTAATATACTATTTATTCTCTTAAACTTAAATCTATATAATATTATCTTTAGCTAGAGGTTCTTTAAGTACTTTTATATTAATATTAATATAACTTATTAGAAACTACTCTAGTCTAATAACTTTAAGCCTTACTTCTCTACTTAATAGCTAACTCTTCTCTCTTAAGATATTATATAACTAAAAGACTTTATACTCTCTTACTAGAATAAAGCTAATACTTATAACTAAGCTATAAAAATAGATAAATAGTACTAATAAGATAGAAGGCTCTTAGAGACTATAGATTACTTTAAAATTAATACTATAACCTTAGCTAGTTATACCTTAACTATATATAGTAGAGGAGGTTATAAGTCTTTAATATAAGTAAAATACTAGGTTATAAAGAAAGAACTTAAAAGTGTTATAAAGAAGGTACTTACTCTAGTATACTATTAGAAACTCTTTATCTTAAAAAAGTTAGACTTTATTATTAATATTTTAGCTATTTTAGTTATAGAAATATATTATTACTTACTCTAAGAGGATAGTAAGATGTTTATTATAAGTATATATAAAATTAATATTATTATAGCTAATTAAGAACTAGATATAGCTTTTAATATCGCTCTTTCTAATAAGTACTAAGACTTTAAAGAGGTATTTTCTAAGGCTACTTTAGATACTTTCCTATCTTACTAATACTATAACTATAAGATTAATCTTAAAGGTCTAAATACTCTTAGATATTCCCCTCTATATAAGATATCTATAAAAGAGTTATTAGCTATAAAGGAATATATCTTAGAGAATCTCTATAAAAGGTTTATTAAATATAACTAATCTCTTTTTACTACTTCTATTCTATTTATAAAGAAAGTAAATAGAAAGCTACGTTTCTATATTAACTTCTAAAAACTTAATAATCTTACTTAAAAAGACTACTATCTATTATCTCTAATTAATAAAACGTTTATATATATTAGTTAAGCTTATATTTTTATTAAGCTAGATATCTAGTAAACCTTCTACTATATATAAATAGATCTAGATACTAAGGAATTAACTACTTTTTATACTTACTATAGAATATATAAGTATAAGGTTCTACTATTTAGTCTAATAAATAGCTTATTTACCTACTAGTACTATATAAATAACGTTTTATTTAACTATCTAAACAACTTCTACTCTACCTACTTAGATAATATTCTTATCTACTTATTAAATATTCTTAAATATAAAAAGTATATATAAAAAGTCTTTTAACATTTTAAGAATACTAGGTTATAGATTAATATTAAGAAGTATAAGTTTAATATTAAGAAGATAAAATATCTTAGGTTTATTATTAGTACTAATAGTATTAAAGTAGACTTTAAAAAGGTCTTAGTAGTATAGAAATAGTAAGCTCTAGAGATAGTAAAAGGCGTTTAAAGCTTCTTTAGTTTCTATAACTTCTATTAAAGGTTTATCTAGAACTATAGTATAATTATAAAGCCTTTAATATACCTAATATAAAATAATATACCTTTTAATTTTAATAAAGAGTACTAAGAAGTATTTAAAGACCTAAAAGTAGTACTTACCTTTATACTAATCCTCTACTATTACTCTCTTAATCTCTTTATTATAATTAAGATAAACGCTTTAAATAGAATTATTACTAGAGTATTATAATAATAATAAGCTAATAGAGAATAGTACCTTATAGCCTACTTTAATAAGACTATGTCTCTAGCTAAGTATAACTATAAAATATATAATAAAGAGCTACTTACTATTATATACTTACTTATAAAATAGAGACTAGAACTATAAAGTACTTATTTAAAAATCTATATTTATACTAATTATAAGGTACTTAAGTACTTTATAACTACTAAGTAACTTACTACTTATTAAGTAAGGTAAGCTAAAGCCTTAGCTAAGTACTATTTTATTATTATATTCTATTTAGAGTATAAGAATAGTAAGATAGATGTTTTAACTTATAAAGTAAATAAGATATACTTATAGAAGGAACTTAAAGAGTAGTACTAGACCTATATACTCTTAATAAAGGAATAAGTTAATATAGAAGCGTTTAAAGACTTAGAGGTTAAAATAAGCTCGATTATACTAGCTCTAGTTAATAATAACTACTTCTAAGAATTATTTATACTTTTAAAATAAATCTACTAAGTAAATAAGAATACTATAATACTTTAAGCTATATAAGTATAAGCTAAAACTAATACTAATTCCTTATATACCTTAGAGGAAGGCTTTTTACTTTATTAAAACTACTTAGTAGTACTAGATATAGATATACTAAGAATAGACCTAATTTATAAGGCTTATAATTAGATACTTTTAGCTTACCTAGAGAGAGATAAGACCTACTAGATTCTACGTTTAAGATATATCTAGCGAAATATAAAAGCTAATATTATAAAATATATATAAAACTATTATAATTATAGAAGAGTAGACGTTTCTTAAGATAAAACACTTAGCTATTTATACCTACTCTTAGTACTACTATATATATAGTAATATATAGCTATAGATTTTAAGTCCTTTCTAGTTAATAAGTATAGTTATAATAATATATTTATAATAATAAACTACTTATTTAAATAGTCTATTTTAATACTCTATTATAAGAATATTACTTTTAAAGAGATAGTAAGGTTATATATTAAATATGTTCTATAATATTATAGGATTCTAGAAAGTATAATATTAGATAGAGGCTCTTACTTTATTACTATGTTTTAGAAGAAGTTTACTTAAATCCTAAGTATTTAGCTTTAACTCTTAACTATAAACTATACTTAAATAGATAACTAGACTAAGATTATAAATTAATATATTAATTAGTACTTATAGTTATATATTAATTATTATTATACTAATTAGTCTAAGATTCTTCTAATAATAGACTATATATAGTTAGTACTACCTTATAGTACTATTAGAATATCGTCTTTTAAGTTATAGAAGAGATATATACTAAGAACCTCGTTTAACTAGTAAATACTAAAACTAGCTAATATAAAAGAATAGCTATTATAAGAAGAGGCTATAGTAGTTATAAAGATAATCTAAAAGGTCTTAGATATTAGCTAAGTAAATATATTAAAAGCTTAATAAAAGAAGGAATAAGATATAAATAAAAATAAATAAGATATTAATTTTAGAGTAAGAGATATAGTCTTTATTATAATAAAAGACTAAGTAACTTAATAACTAAGCTAAAAGCTAGACTACTAAATAGCTAGCTTTTTTAAGATTCTTAAGAAAGTAGGTTCTACTTTCTAATTATAATTACTAGCTTCTATTAAAGTTTACCTTATCTTTGTCTCTAAGAAGTTATATAAAGTTATAGATAATCTCTTACTAGGATAGATAGTTATATTACTCTTACTAATTATTATAAACAAAGAAGAGGAATAGAAGGTTAAAGAAATACTAGCTAGTAAGAAGAGATAGTAGTCCCTCTATTACTAAATTAAGTAGAAAGGTTATAATAAAGACCTTAATTAGTATCTAGCTTAATAACTAATATATATACTATAACTAGTAGAGAGGTTCTATTTAAAGAAGCTAAAAATAGCTAGTTCCTTAGAAGCTCTTCTACTATAGAAAATAGTATATAAGGCTAAGAGAGAGGATTATAGTAAGCTAGAGCTTAATACTCTTATATTAAAAGAAGATAAAGCTGCTTAGTTATAAGAGGCCTTTTTAAAGAGGGGGTAGTATAATAGTCCTAGTTATATATATTACTTATATAACTAGGTTAGCTTCAGGCTTTACTAAGGCTTTGCTTAATATATATAAATAAAGCTAGAGTACCTATACTCTTTGCTTTTCTCTTTAGTTTAGTTTTCCTTAATATTAGGTACTATTCTATAAGTACTCTCTTTGTATATTTATAGAGAGCTGTTATAGAAAGCTTCCGAGGCCTCTAAGTAACTTCAAAGTATTATTCTAAGAGTTCGAAACCTTTATTCTTAATTTAAGTAATAGTAATAACTTCGACATTCCTACTAAACGTCTAGAGTATAATCAGCGATAGAACGATCTTAGTAGAGGCCTACTAATATAAAGAAATATATACTTTAATCTAGATTAGAGTAGAATATAGAATAATATAGCTATGAAATAAAGCTTTCTTATTAGCTAAGAATAAAGAATAAAGGGCTCTAATTAGTTAGATTAGATAAGAGATTTTAATAATTTTTAGAGTACTAACTTCTATCGTTTTAAAGAAGTACTAGTATTAGTATATATTTAAAGATAAATAGTAACTTAGATTAGTATACGTAAGTATACGTACTTCTCGCTTAAGAGCTACTTAAGTAGTCATCGTAGCTAGCTTTTCTTAGTATATATAAACGATAATATAACTCTTTTTATATCGCTTTTATAACTAGAAGTTATACTAATAGCTTAAAAGAGATATTATTTATACTATTACTAGTAAAGAAGAGTTTTTCCTTTTTATATAATAGTACGAAGTATATACTACTATAGAAGAGATATATAAGAGTGCGTTTAGTAGAATAACATATGTAAATACTAGGCTCTAATATAGAAGAAAAGGAAAAACTAGTCTTTTCTAACTCTAGGAGTAGACAGCTATATATAAGAGGTTTAGATAGTATAAAAGAGTCTAAAACCGAATAACCTTAGCTAATATAAAAGCCTAAACCTACGTAACTTTCCTAAAATAGATAATATAAGATAATAACTACTAAAACCTTATATATAGTAGATACTTCTAACTATCTAGAATAGCTTAGATAATAAGCTATTATAAGTATTCCTAAGAATTCTAATAACTCTAGGTTTAGTAAATAAGTTAATATACTATCTAGATCTAATCTTACCTCTCTCTCTCTCTCTAAAATTAATATTATTAAAATATCGAATTTAGTTCTACTAAATAGCGTTAAGCGACAACTCTCTTCTAGAGCTACCTCTCTTTCTAAAAGCTGTCTAAATAGTATCTATATACTAAGATCTAGAAGATCTTAAAGAAATAATAAAGGTTAAAGAGACTAGTAAGACTTCTTAAATATAGACTAGATATAGTCGATTATATAAGCTTTAGAAGTAGAAAATTAAGAAATAAGAGATTAGCTAGCTAAGCTAGAAAGATAGATAAGTAAGTTTATATTTTAAAGTTAATAACTTACTTAATCTCTAAACCCTTCTTAATTCTACTCTCTTTTAAATATTTATTTAAACTAATATTTACTTTTATACCTCTTTTAGCTATAGATAGCTATCTCTAATACCTTCTAATAATCTATCTCTATTTAATATAGTACTAAAGCCTTTTTAAATACTCTCTAATTTTTAAAAAAGTAAGCTAACTAAAAAGATTAAACTATTAGATAATAGTATTTTATCTATATACTAATAATAGAAGAAAGTAGTATAAAATAGACTCTATATAAATACTAATTATTATAGTACCTTTTTAACTTAAAAAGCTCTTATTTAGAGTATAATAACTAGCTTTACTAAGAACTACCTAGAGCTTAGATATAAGTTAGAATTAGACCTTGCTTTTATAGATTAAGAAGAGATAGTTACTCTTTTAGATATCTACTTTTAAACTAGTTATAAGAAGAAGAATACTTAGAACGCTTTTAGATTCTTATAAATAGAATAAGATAATACTAAAGAAACTTTTACTAATTTTAAAAGTTACTTTTTAAGTATAGCTATACTTAGAGAAATATAGGAATTAAATAAGTTCTTTTATATATAAGAAAAGATTATATCTTAGCTTTAAAACTTAGCTATTATAAAAAAGAGAGATTAGAAAAACAACTTTATTAGAATAGTATCTAATCTTTTAACTATAGATAAGAAGATATACTAAAACGCTAAGTTATAAGATATTAGTACTATAGTTTAAAATACTCTTCTCTCTTTATCTAATTTAGCTCTAAACTCTCTATAATATAATAGTAAATCGTCTACTACTTCTAAAGTAGAATTAGAATTAGAAGATAATTATAAATAAGTCTTTAAGTACTCTAATTTAGATCTAAATTATAAAAAGAAATAAGATAATATAATAACTTAGGTATTAAGTTTATTTAACTAGCTAAAACTACCTCTTTTATTATTCTAAACTTTAAATAGTATTTTTAACTTTAGTACTAACTTTGCTTTTAACTAGCTAAAACTCTACTAACTCTAGTAAGTAGCCTTTCTTATATTTAATACTTTCTTACTTTCTTTTACTTCTAGCTAAGCTAGAAGTCCTTTTTCTATTTAAACTTTTTAAATTAGATATAAATTAGTACGTTCTTAAAGTAAACTCTTAGCTAAGTTATTACTACCTTCTAACTAAATAACTTCTAACTCTACTTTAAATTTATCTTTAACTTTTAAATTTTTTTTCTAACTTTACTTTAAACTTTCTCTAACTATCTAGATAAGATTAGACTATACTCTTTTAAATAAATATAAATATAAATACTTACTTTTAATATTAAAGAATTAGAAACGAAGTCTCTTTTATAAATAATTATAAATATAATTTAGAACTAATATCTTAATATCTCGTCTCGCTTATAATATTATAATAAATAAAGTATCTTTAAACCTAGGTTAGCTATAATTTAGACTCTAATTTACTTTTTTACTTATAATAAAATCAAATATATTAATAATACTATAATAGGCTAATTTAACTCTAAATAATAAAAGAGAGAAGACTTAGAATAAGTCTTTTTTAAGAGAGAGAGATATAATAGCCTATTATCTAGGCTATTCTAGATAGCTAGGAGTATCTACTATATATAAGGTTTTAGTAGTTATTATTATATATTATCTATTTTAGAAAGATTATATACTTTATAAAGTTCGAGCTTTTATATTAACTAATATATATCGTTATTTAGTTTTAGACTCTTTTATATTATCTAAATCTCTTATATATAGCTACCTACTTCTAGAGTTAGAAAAGGCTAGTTTAGCCTTTTCTTCTATATTAGAGCCTAGTATTTACGTATATTATTCTACTAAATACACTTTTATATACCTCTTCTATAGTAGTAGATATTTCGTGCTATTATATAAGGTTTTAAAACTCTTCTTTTTAAGCTCTTAGTATATGTTTTATTAAAGTGATCTTTAAAGTCTCTTAGATGTTTTATCTCTCTTTTTAGATCTAGCGCTATAATTAGTCGATTTTAAAAAGAGTAGACTAAGTAAGAAAGCTTATAGAGAAATAGCTAGAGAGAGAAAAGAAAGAGCTAATAATAGAGTAGGAATAGCAGAGTGAGTTTAACGGGTTTAGCGGAGATAAGGATTTACTTCGGTCCACTTTCTAATAAGCTATCCACCTGGTTCGGTGGTGCCAAGAGAAATTGGATACGATGGGAGCCGGGCTCGTACGACCTGTGTTAGTGCAGCAACGTTAGTCGGACTCGTAATTGCCCCTCTTTGGAACATTGAATGTCAGGGTTGTCCACCTCGATGAAATTAACGGGTGACGTCCACTGCTACTGCTACTGCTACTACTACTGCTACTACTACTGCTACTCTACTACTCAACCACTCAACCTGTCAACTATCAAAAAGCGATTCGCCATTGTCCACCATCCTCGCCATGTCTCCTCCTTCGATCGCTCCAGCACCAGCGCCGCTCCCCAATGACAACAGTTTCAGTGTCGCGTACAAGAAACTATCACGAAAATCCCATCGCAAATCACGAAATGGCTGTCACACGTGCAAAGGTCGCAAAATAAAAGTGGGTTCCATCTTCTGGGATTACTCCGCTCCATTTCTATTCCCATTCCACCTACTCTTGGTACCTCAATACTCAATACTAACCAGATCATGATGTAGTGTGATGAACAGAAACCGCAGTGTGCAAATTGTAGCAAACATTCCGTTCAATGTCTGTATCCCCCCCACACCTTAGGGTTAGGGTTATCCGTCTCGGTTTCCAGTCCAGAACCGCTTCGTACGACCTCTCCTATCGCCCATCCAAGTCTTTCTCCCCCAACTCAGAGCAGTAGTGTTGCTTCAATTCTGCCACCAATACCCCAGGCTTTAAACTCTTCCATTATTCAGGATGGGCGGAATGATAGGGAGATGATTCGGCAGCCATTGAATGTGACGGATCTGGAATTACTACACCATTTCAACATATCGACCTCTTACACACTGGCCAACGATTCCGGACTTCAAACTTGTTTCCGTATCAATGTACCTCGAATTGGATTCTCATACCCTTTCGTTCTGGATGGCATTCTAGCCCTGGCCTCCCTCCATCTATCGCGATTCAAAAGAGGGGACAAGAGAGCATATTACGTCGCGGAAGCCCAACACCACTACGAGTCCGCCCTCCGAGTAGCATCCTCACTCATGCCAAGCATCAGCGAAGAAACCTGTCCAGCACTCTACATCTTCGCCGTCTTCTGCTGTCACATCACCCTAGGACTCGGGCCCCGACCAGGAGATTTCTTATTATTCGGCGAGGAAGGCCTAGCAGAATGGCT
This sequence comes from Hymenoscyphus infarciens, assembly GCA_001414345.1. Classification (NCBI taxonomy): domain Eukaryota; kingdom Fungi; phylum Ascomycota; class Leotiomycetes; order Helotiales; family Helotiaceae; genus Hymenoscyphus; species Hymenoscyphus infarciens. The sequence goes on along the minus strand of LLCB01000150.1, from coordinate 188,450 downwards.
AGTAATGTTCCGAGGATTGAAATCCATCGTAGCAACCTGCAGAGAGCCCCTCCGCAGCAGCGACCTCGCACCCATGTTTCAGCTTCAAAATCGTCACGTCGACCAGCCACCCTCCAATAACGAACATCTCCAAGCCCTACGCGAGATGATCATCTCTTCCGCGTCTGAAGACCCGGACTTACAACTTTACCTCACTGCTCTCGGCATTCTCGCTCGTTCATTCCCGTCAACTACGACGGTTCCGGCGATTAGATCGGCGCAACCAAGTCCGCAGGTTGTGTTTGCGTGGTTATATCGTGTGAATGATGAGTTTGTGCTTACGCTCCAACAGAGACGCCCCATCCCTCTGGTTATTTTGGCGCATTTTTGTGTGCTTTTTAATAGTTTGAGTTCGTTTTGGTGGACGAAGGATTGGGTTGATCATTTGATGCGGGAGATTTATGGGAGTTTGCAGAAGGAGTATAGGCTTTGGATGAAGTGGCCCATGGAGGAAATAGGATGGATTCCTAGTTGAGTGGATAAGAGAGGTTAAGAGACATTAGATTTGATTATTGAAGGGAGAGTGAAAGGGGCCGGGTTCGAAGTTGAGAAGGTACTTCGGCATGGGGTCGTCCATATCTAGAGCGATATGACGAGGTTCTTCGAAGTAGCAACTGAATTGGAACCTGGGAAAAAGGTTTCCTTCCGAGCGTGAGCGTGACCCGACGACCCCCTCGAACTACTCCACTACCGGATAATGGATCCGGAATTTCGGTCTTGTTAGAGGCAATGTGGCGGATATTCCAGAAAGTAATTCGATGGTTGTGATTTGAGGGCTGAGGGTGACGCGAGGGGAGGGGCCTAGGGGGTTCCAAGGATGACGAGATGGATGAGGAAGTTCTATAAGGAGATTTTTGTGGCGCTCTTCTATACCAAGCCTCCCCCAAAAAGAGAAAGGGGTTGGGGTTGGGGTTGGGGTTGGGGTTGGGGTTGGTTCCTTGAGAGATTGCGGATACCATTTCTACTTTTTCTATCTTACAGCGGGGGTTCGCAGATATTCGTACGGCCCTCTTTTTACACCAAAAGTCATCGCAAAAAGGCGTTTAATACACTAAATATATACTAGGTCTTGAGTGATATTAGTACAAAAGTAGGAAGAGTCGGGAAAACACCGGAGTATACCAAAATCGGCTCAAATTTAGTAACTTTCTAGACACCTCTTACTATGACCTAAATAATGCACGATTGGCTTAGCTTGGAAAGAGAAACTAAAGAATCTAAAGTAAAGATTTCTAAGGAAATACTTGAAAACTTCTAAGAAATAGTTAATGTTATTTTATAGTAGTATTTTAAACAAGGTGAATATAAGTGATTTTAGGTGTAAAAAAGAGAGCGTACGAAGATCTGCGAACCCCCCCCCCCCCCGAGGTAGGAATTAAAACTTTACATTTAAATTGTGAAAGTAATTTAATACATCGTGTGGACATTTTGTACTCAAAAAAACAGAGATATGCACTTGATTCTGAAAAGAAGAAAAGAAGATCTCTTACTTTGGAAAGCACGGAACACTCAGATACCATTTTGAGAGGGAGGGGTTGAAAGAAGTGAAAGGTCGATGTCTTGATCATCTGAGAACATTTTTTGTAAGAACATATCTGATTATCCCTTTCTTCGAGGTGGAAGGCTTTTTCTGAAGAAAGCCCGTTTCTCTTCTACTGGACACTTCAAAAAAAAAAAAAATTTGTTTCCCGAGAGAAAATTTGGTCCTTTCTAGCACTTTCCCTCCCCTCCGCCTTTCGAACCTGTTTTGGAGAATGTCGCTAAGTTGAACGATGTGCCTAACTACATAAACTCCTTCCTTCTCGATCGTGGTCACTTCTTCTTTGAATCTTTCATTTCGAGTAAAGAAGTCGAGAAGCGATGAAGTGGGGGGCTTGAGGAAAGGCTGAAGTGTAAAGTGGAAGCGCAAAAACAAAGTGAGACGAAAGCAAGGGCAAATAAGACGGAAAAGAGAGGTATGGAAAAACAACTGTAGGGACAAACACCTGCTACATACAAAATACCATAATGGGTATCAATCTTTTTGAGTTACAGACTAGCTTAACAGTCAACGTCAACATCAACTACCTCTTCTTCCCGAATTTGCCCCCGGTTGGTTTGCCAGCCGGTTTGGCACCCGGCTTACCACCCTTAACCTTCTTCTTCCCCTTCACAGGTGCCAAGGCTCCCTTTCCATCCCTCTCGGCTCTACCCTTCTTCCATACCTTCCCCTCAGTCCTCGTATCCCGATCATCAAGCTTCTTCTTATCCTTATTACTCAACTTCCCAGGTTTCTTCTTCAGGATACTCTGTACACCATTCAACTCCGCTCTTCCAGCCTTCTTAGCGTTTGTTTTGTCCACCTCGCTCTCGAACCAAGTTCGTTTCGGTCGTCCTTGGATTTCCTCCTGGTGATCTATCATGTTATCACCCTTCTTAACTTGCATCTCTAATTGTGCAAGGACTTTATCTTCTTTTTCTTCTTTGAGGATCTCTTCGATTTCATCTTCCATGTCGTCGACCTTTTCGGCCCATTCGTCTGCATCTGAGGCTTCGATTACTCGACTCACGATCTTGGCTCCTTGAGCTCTTCCGCTTTTTACGGCTGCCTTGACGATTTTTCGGTCGGGTTCGGCGGCCAGTGTGCATGCTCGACCTGCTCGTCCTGCACGGGCAGTTCTTCCGACTCTGTGGAGATAGATTTCATGGGATTGAGGAGCTTCGTAATTTATAACTGTGTCGACACCCTTGATATCGAGACCTCTGGATGCTAAATCGGTGGCAAGTAAGAAGGCTGCTTTGCCGTCTCTGAAGGCTTCCATACTTGCAATACGCTAGAAGTTGGGTGAGTACATTTCGATGTTAGATATGAAGAATAATTTACCTGTTCTTGGCTCATGCTACCATGTAATTCAGTAGCTTTGAGACCAGAAAGACCGAAAATAACTCTTGCTCTATGGGCTTCCTTCTTTTGTCGGAAAAACACAATAACTCTGTCGGTGTAAAGATTGGCACAGAGATAAAGGAGATATCCCATTCTCTTTGTTTCTCTGCCTGGTCGTAGACGAATGAATTCTTGAATCAAAGTACCAACGGTTTGCTTCTGTGCGTCGACGAGAATTCTAACTGGTCGATTCAATCCAACACGAATCAAATTATCAACAGATGAAGTCATCGTTGCAGAAAACAACATGGTTTGTCTTGACTTGGGAATTGTCGTCAAAATCTCGTTCAGCTCGTCAGCAAATCCTGCCTCAAGCATTCGATCGGCTTCATCAAGAACCAAGATTTCCAAAGTGTCGACAGTAAAACTGGGCGAGTTTCGCATGTGATCAATAAATCTACCAGGAGTGGCAATGATCACATCTGGTCGAAGTCTCAGTTCTGCTTCCTGGACTTTGAGACTAAGACCTCCCACGGCCAAGCAGAATTTGATATCGGTATGACTTGCAAGTTTGGTGGCTACAGCGTGGCATTGTATTGCCAATTCACGCGTAGGCATCAAAATCACTACTCTGCTTGTGGGAACCTTTTTAGGGCGGTACAAAAGACGTTCAAGAACTGGAACGACGAATGCTCCAGTCTTTCCGGAACCAGTGACAGCTCCACCGACAACATCCTTTCCCAACAGAGCAACTGGTATAGTTTTGGCTTGAATAGGAGTTGGTTGTGTGAACCCAACAGCAGCAAGACCTCGTAGAATCGGCCTGGATAACGACATTGCTTGGAATGATAGATTTGAGGTTTTCTTGGCTCCTTTGGCAGGTTTCTCTTCTGGTGCGAAAAAGGCTTCTCTGCGAGCGGCTTCTTCTGGGTCCTCGTCGTTCTCTTCCCCGTCGGAAGAATCGCCCATAGCAACATCGTCGGGATGGGGAGCGGGACTTGCAACAGAGTCGTCATCCGAATCGGCTTCGCCATCCTGGTCCTCTGGGTCTTCTTCAGGGTCTTGTTCACTGCCAGAATCTTCATCCGCAGGGTCTGCACCCATTCCAAATCCGTCTTCTGCCAAAAATTCGTCGCCAGAGTTTTCCAGATCTAGTCCTTCCACATCCACTGGTTCCTCGTCGTCAGAACCACTACCCTCCTCTTCATCTGCCTTTTTGACATCTGGTTTTGCAGGTCCATCCTTCTTCTCTCTCCGTCGCGCAATAATTTCGTCTATATCCACAGTCCTTTTATCCCCTCCAAAACCATTAATACCCTTCTTCGCACTCTCGAATCCCCAACCCTCGAACTCCTCCAAAGCCCCCTCACCACCTTCATTGGCAAATTCGAAATCCGAGTCCATAGCACCATCATCCTCGTCTTTCGCACCCCATATTCCCTCGTTTGTATTTTCCTCCTCGTCATCTTCGGAAGCCTTCCCTTTCTTTGATTTTTTGCTCTTCTTCGTGGTGGCTTTCGAGGTTTCGGCGGCTCGCTTCCGCTTCTTGTTTGATGGCGGGGGAGATGCTAGGACTTCCTCCTCGATATCTTCTGCTAGATCATCTTCATTGTCGGATATTGTGAAAACGAAGTCATCTTCGACTTTGTTCCTTGCGGAGGGGGTCATGGTTATGGATGTGCAATTGGTCGCGGCGTTGATAATAGGTGGAATGTAGAACGCGTCCTCTCTCTTCACATACAACTTTTTTTCTTTGCTTGGGCGGTGAGGGTGGCAGAAAAGTTTAGCGCCAAGACTACAAAAGCAGCATGAGAGTCTTCGACCCCTCATTCTATTCTACTTTGCTACAACAGAGTATTTTCACAACAATACGTTAATCTACAAGACGGGAGAGATTCACTGTGTGTATTAGAGTCACGTGAAATTGATGGGTACTATCTATTCTTGAATTGCTGTCCACTTGGTGCGCTGTGGCCTTTTTTCCCTCCGCTTATTTATGACCAGAGAACCTAAAAATGAAGTTATCTCATTTTCTTCTACTTTTCTTCTTACCTTTATAATGCAGAAAAAAAAATTCTAGAGAAATATTCAAGTTGGCTCTTACTCAAGAGCTATTAATCAAACGACATTAAGAAAGGAGAAATATATAAAGAAGAGAGAGAAAAGAGAATTAAGGAACTTTTAAATTATATTTGAAAGGGGTATGAAGAACTCGCTAAACCGCAGCAAAAACTAAGAAAAAAAGGGTCATGAAAACATACTGAGTAGGTAGGTCATCAGAACGAGTAAGTAGGAGAAGACGAGCCACTCGGACTTCTGCTACTTCGTCTTGGTCGTTTCGCGGGTCTCTTGCTCGGTAAACTGTCGATCCTTTCTAGGATATTGGTGTCGGGAATGAACTCGTCATCTGCAGGCGCGGCATCTTCTGGAGAAGGCTCTCTCACCTTTCGCTTTCTACCCGGCTTCTTCGCATCGGGAGCACGAGGTTTCATTGGCTTGCGCTCCTTGGTTGTCTCGTTGGCGGCGTAGAGATCGCAGTCTCCGCGGTGGACACTCATGTTGTTGCCGCCTCTCTCTGCAAAGAGAGTGGTGACTCGATTGGGATAGTGAACGATTTGATATTCGGTGAGAGCGTGGCAGAGGGATTTTTCGTACCAACGCTCAGATTTCTCACCGTTGAATGGTACGGAGTCTCTGATGTAGTCATTGCAAATTACTTCCATGGCTTTGTGGTCCCGGGTGATGGCCATCTTATTCTTCCCCTCCCGAATCTCGCGGGTGTCGGGAAAGATGTTGAACAGTTTGGACAGATGAGGAAAATCAACCATCTTTTCAAAGCAGTAGAGATGCATGTAACCTGCATTGTGGTAGGGATCTAGATGGACACCTCTTGGTCCCCATTTTCGAGATTGCTCATCGAAAGCGACACGGTAGAACCCCTTGTGGATGGTGTGGTCTTTCACCGGGCACTCAGTCCATCGACACTTGTCGGAACCCTTCTCAGGATACCGCTTGCTGCTGTCAGCAGGAGGATTCTGGATCCAAATTTGGAGAAATGAACCCTCCTTCAAGTCTAGATAACCACCAGTAAATGGTGTTGGCACCCCGTGGTAAGGGAAATGGAAGAGATACTCGAAAAGTTGTTGTGTGGTGTACTCTTGGCCGACAGCAAGTTCACCGTACTTGGTGTATTGGAAGGTTGGCTGGTTTGTCAAAGGGTTAATGGATCCCCAAGGCATTGGTGCGCCTCCAGGTAAAGGTTGGTAGAACCGCGATGGATCGAAGCTCGCGATGTTTTCTGGTCTTCTGTTCTTGCTCTCCTTTCCTGTACTTGTAAGTACTTTTGCACGACAGCTGTTCGGGCCTCGAGGGATCCAACTTCCATTCGCTTTCTCCCTTTCAAATTCGTCGGCAAGTAGTTGTTCGAGGTCTGGCTCGAACCCCTGAGGGCTATGGTACTGGTCGATGACATGAAGTGGCGTTTCCGGGCTATCAAACTTGTTCAAAATCTGGTTTTGATACACTCCCTGTTGAACTTGGGGAATTGCGGTATTCACACTGATGTTCTTGGGAGGACTGGGGAGACTATTCGGAAAGTACGATTGCTCGGCGTTCATTGGCTCGAAGGGTTGGTTGAGAACCGGGAAAAGTTGCTGGTCGTAATTCGTCTGGCCATAATTCGCTTGGTCTGCATTCGCCTCGTCATAATTCGCCTGACCGTAATTTGTCTGTCCATAATTCGCCTGATCAAAACTCGTCTGATTGTTCATTGGTTCGGAAATAGTCGTTGTTCCATCGAGTTGACTGTAGTCATATCCGCCCTCTGGGGCGGGAGGAGTGTGAAGACCAACTTCATCCCAGTCATCCATTTGAATGAACGCCTCGAGCTTGTTGTTGATGTCTGTCCAATCGTTATTGGCCATGTTTGGGCTGTCTCCTGGTTGTTGCATGATGTGTTGTAATATGAAAGAATGTAATAATACAGCGCAGCTGTTCGTAAGATGTAAAAAGCGTATGCTAATTGTGGGCTTTTCTAAAGAAGGGAAGACACGATCCAGTCAGTGTCTAGGTGAGAACAGGTGTGTTCGCTGCTTGGGGGAGATGAAAGAAACTGATAAAAAATAGAGAACAGAATTATTGCGGCGTGGGTTGGACTCTTATAGCAAGGACGTTTCTTTGTCGATTCATCGAGGCGAAGAAAGAGAGTGTTTTGAGACAAAGTGAAGAGACTAGAATGGGATTATGAACACATAATAACTGAATGAAACATGAGGGCCAGCAGAAAGGTGCATTGTTTATCTTCCTGATTTGAAACAAAAGGAGGCGAGACATGGTCGAAGAAAGACAATCAATCTTTGTCTCCCAGGAATCGCCCCTGTTGGTTCGAATGGTCAAAGGCTGAGAGTGAGTGTAGCTTTGTTCCGTCTTCAGAAGCAAAGAGTAACAAAGGTATTGTTGCTATGCTGATGACATGAATGGCTTGGATAACTCACGCTCATGGCCACTCAGAAGTTGATATTGAACGCCAGAGACCAAAGAACGAGAAGCAGGCTCGAGGTTACGTGCAAGATTATGAATGGTGTACACGGCAGATAAAGTAGAAGTATTGAATTTTGCTACCAACTCGTCGGCCTAAGGCTCCTTGACCCCACCACCACACACTCCCATCTATTTAAGCAAGTGCTAATCTGTCTTTTCTCAAAGTTAGCTTGTTGACCGATGAATGAAATTTGTTGAATTCTAGAGAATAGAAAAGGCATATCATAAGGTCTCCAAGTTCATCTACATAATACCGAGGTATATTCTGAACAGGTCTATCGAAAATAATCATTTTACCGCCATGGGGGAGGTTAAGCATAAAAAGAGAAGTTTGCGCATACCAGCAAAATGATGTGAATCCGTTCGTCGAGGCCTGTTGTATCAGTGTCTTGATTGTTGCGTGCCCTCAATCGATGCAGTTCGGCGCACTCGACCAATCTGTGCTTGCCTCGCGCAGACGCGCCAAACCTAACAATAGGAATGTACCGATGGCGTCGATACGAACCAAGATCGTAGCCATGTAGGAATACGAGCCATTGGTTGCAGCAGAGGAGGTGAGAAGAGGCGTTTTTGGTTGATGCAAAAATAGAGTAGAAAAGGAATGAGAAGAAAAAGTTGGAAGGTTTTATGCGGAGAAAGCCTGCGTTCCACTAGCGTGAATAGCACGTGATCAAACGACTCTTACAAAAGCGGCAGTAAACCTAGGTATACGGAGTACCTCCAACCCAGATGATTTAGCGTCAATTGTTCCAAGTCTCTAAGTAAATGTTTCAAACTGTTTCAAGCCTTTAAAACAAGAGCTTGAATTCTCGGGAAAAAAAAAAAAAAAAAAAAAAAGAAACCAGCAGGTATTTACTGCCACTCTTACTGTCAAGTGAACATACAGCCTCTACCTGTAACTAGCAGGATGTCACCAAAATTACCTTGCAAATTACCTTGCCAAATACCTTGCCAAATACCTTGCAACCCGACCCTTGGATCCTGCTACGTGTACATTAAATGCTACGAGGGGCTGTACCTAGTCGCTCCCAAAATTCTAGATTCTACAGAAAAGATACGTACTGCCGCTTTTGCTCACCCGCCCGATGACGCTGAAAACCCAAGGGAGGCTTGGCGTGGAGAGAGCCTCCAACGGTCAAATGGGGGTTGACCCTGAATTGTATACTGTGTACCAGTAGACGCTTTTCACTCCCAACATCTTTGCCTTTCTAGCCATTCACATCAGGTTAATACCCTCACCTCAGTTCACACACTCACTTCGCCTGTTTTCCACTTGATCTCCAACCTCCAACCACAATACAGCCTCCCCTATCCTTACAACAACACCGCAAACAATACAGTATTGACTTGAACCGATTGCACTGCACTCCTGTGTTACCTGGTACAAACCCGCGCCCATTTCCTCGTATCTTCATGTATGCGCGTTACATCCTCCGTCCTCCCTGACCGAAATCTACAATCCCTCACCCCGAATCCTCACATCGCAAAGCCCTTGCGCCTAGGCCTGCCTCGAGGCAAAGAAAGCGCCAATGGCTTCAAACAATCCGGCGCTGCAGCAGAAGCTGCAGGAGCTGGACCACGAACTTGAGGTAAGCCTCCGACTTCCTCTGCGGCGCTTTATCTGTCGCGCGGCTGGCAGCGAGTATGGAAACAGGCGCAGGCGCATATGTACTAACTTGTCTATAGGAAGGGGATATTACAGAAAAAGGGTGCGAATACCCACCTTTGCCTATTCATGGCGAGCACATCTTCATTTTGATCTTCAGCTCTGATTTTGCTCGTACAGTTACCAAAAACGCCGAACACTCTTACTCTCCCAGTTTGGGGGCTCTTCTGCCAATACCGCCGAATCAAGAGGCCTCCAAGTACACTCTTCCAGCGATACCGTCCACCCGTCAAACGATGACTCTCGTGGCGCATCCCTCGCGGCCCTCAGTGCGAACTCAAATCACCAAGGCGATCCTTATGAGTACACACCCCAGATACCACCACAGTCGCCCGCGAGGCCGAGTTCTGGTGGGCGACTAGATACAATGGCAAGCGGGTATGGTAGTTTTGGGGACAACCGAGCACAAGAAGGGGGGTTCGCCTCGGGGGGAAGACCAAAAGAATTGAAGTTAGGAGTTCACAATCCCGCCCAAAGGCCAACATCTTACAGCCGAGACTCTTTATTTCTACCCAAGAGTCCAAATCCTGGTGAACTATCTACCGAACCCACCATGATGACGGCAACGTCGACAATGGCTTCAGGAGCGAACTATGCATTCAATCCGGCCTATCAAGTGGGATATTCCGAGCAGCAAGGTAATCCCTATGAAAGCCAGGCTGGCACCATGATGGATTCGCATGGAACAATGCTAGGGGAGTCGCAACAAGGTTACTTTTCGGACTTTGCTGGCCAGCAAGGATACGAGAATAATGGACCGCAGAATTCATATGGAGGTGGACCACATAGGTACTCTTCAAGCGATGCATTTTCTCCAACAGCCGCCATGGCGCCGCCCATGTTAACCACCAGCGACCTTCCACCACCTGCCGCACTCGAGTACCAAATGCCCCTGGAGCCTCGGGACCTCCCGTTTGCTGTCTACGACCCTCATGATGCAAATACTCCAATGTCAAAATTCGATAATATCGCTGCGGTGTTAAGACACCGAAGCAAGACAACAGCAAAAGCGCCCGCCTATTGGGTACTAGATGGCAAGGGGAAAGAAATTGCCTCTATCACGTGGGACAAACTGACCAGCAGAGCTGAGAAGGTTGCTCAAGTAATCAGAGACAAAAGCTCTTTATATCGCGGAGATCGAGTGGCATTAATATATCGCGACGTGGAGGTTATCGATTTCGCTATCGCTCTTCTCGGATGTTTCATTGCTGGTGTCGTCGCTGTCCCTATCAATGATCTAGAAGATTATGCAAAGCTAAACCTCATCCTTACATCTACACAAGCACATCTTGCGCTCACCACCGATTATAACCTGAAAGCATTCCAGAGAGACATTACAACGCAAAAGCTCAATTGGCCTCGTGGGGTGGAATGGTGGAAAACCAACGAATTTGGGAGCTATCATCCCAAGAAAAAGGATGATGTGCCACCTTTAACCGTTCCTGATCTTGCCTATATTGAATTTTCACGGGCACCTACTGGGGATTTGAGAGGTGTTGTCATGAGCCACCGTACGATTATGCATCAGATGGCTTGTTTGAGTGCTATCATTTCGACTGTTCCCGAAGATACGCCAGGGGACACTTTCAATTCTCGCTTAAGAGACAAGAATGGTAGACTCATGGCTGGCGGGAGTAATCGCGGCGAAATCCTTCTCTCGTATTTGGACCCTCGCCAAGGTATCGGAATGATTCTGGGTGTATTATTGACCGTATACGGTGGTCATACGACTGTTTGGATGGAGAACAAGGCAGTCGAGACACCCGGGCTGTATGCCCATCTCATTACGAAGTACAGAGCGACTTTAATGCTGGCCGACTATCCAGGACTGAAAAGAGCAGCCTACAATTATCAGCAAGATCCAATGACGACAAGAAATTTCAAGAAAGGCGTGGAGCCAAACTTCCAACATGTAAAATTATGTTTGATCGACACCATCACTGTTGATAGCGAATTCCACGAAGTTCTTGCTGACCGATGGCTTCGGCCGATGAGAAACCCCAGAGCACGAGAATTGGTGGCTCCCATGCTTTGTCTTCCGGAACATGGGGGCATGGTGATAAGCATGCGAGATTGGTTGGGTGGAGAGGAGAATATGGGCTGTCCTCTCAAACTTGACATAGGGTCTGATTCCGACTCGGAGGAGAAGACCGAAAAGAAAGAGAAAACCACCGAAGATGGTTTCAGCACGTTGATTGGAGGAAGTAATACAACAAGGACGGAGCAGCGTGGAAGAACGGAACTGAGCGAAGTGCTACTAGATCGCGAGGCACTAAAGACGAATGAGGTAGTCGTGGTCGCAATCGGAGACGAAGCACGCAAAAAGGCCAGTACTGAGCAAGGTACAGTTAGAGTGGGCGCTTTTGGTTTTCCCATACCCGATGCCACTCTGGCTGTAGTTGACCCAGAAACTGGCCTATTGGCTTCCCCGCACTCCGTGGGTGAAATTTGGGTGGACTCGCCCTCTCTTTCTGGGGGTTTCTGGGCACTGCCAAAGCACACCGAGCAGATTTTCCATGCTCGTCCCTACAAGTTTGAGCAAGGTGATCCAACGCCAATGATGGTAGAGCCAGAGTTCTTACGTACGGGCTTGCTGGGAACCGTCATTGAAGGAAAGGTCTTCGTTCTTGGTCTCTACGAGGATCGCTTGAGGCAGAAGGTCGAATGGGTCGAACATGGACACGAGGTTGCTGAACATCGTTACTTTTTCGTCCAGCATATAATCGTGAGCATAATGAAAAACGTGCCGAAGATATACGATTGTTCGGCTTTCGACGTATTCGTCAATGACGAGCATCTACCTATCGTTCTGCTGGAGTCCATGTCCGCTTCAACCGCCCCTGTCACGTCTGGAGGGCCCCCTCGACAGCTAGACACAGCCTTGTTGGATTCATTGTCAGAACGCTGTATGGAAGTTCTGATGCAAGAACACCATCTTCGAGTTTATTGTGTGATGATTACAGCGCCCAATATTCTTCCAAAGGTCCTTAAAAACGGCCGCCGGGAAATTGGCAACATGCTATGTCGACGAGAATTCGATCTAGGAAATCTTCCATGTGTCCATGTGAAATTTGGCGTTGAACGAGCTGTACTCAACCTCCCCATTGGCGTAGATCCAATTGGTGGAATATGGTCTCCACTCGCTTCGCAGACGAGAGAAGATATCCTGTCCCCAGGTGACAAGCAATACTCTGGCATAGACCGGCGTGAGGTTGTCATAGATGATCGCACCTCCACTCCACTAAACAATTTTACTAGCATTGTGGATCTACTGCAATGGAGAGTCGCACGCCAGGCTGATGAGCTCTCTTACTGCACCATCGATGGCAGAGGGAAAGAGGGGAAAGGTATCACATGGAAGAAGTTCGATACCAAGGTGGCAGCTGTAGCGATGTATCTGAAGAACAAGGTCAAAGTCAGGGCTGGGGACCATTTGATCCTCATGTTTACACACTCCGAGGACTTCGTGTATGCCGCCCATGCTTGTTTTTGCTTAGGTGTCACAGCCATTCCAATGGCTCCCTTGGATCAAAATCGCTTGAATGAAGATGCGCCGGCCTTTCTCCACATGGTGTCGGATTACACCGTCAAGGCAGTACTCGTAAACCAAGATGTCGATCACCTCCTCAAGCAAAAGGCCGTGTCACAACACGTCAAGCAGTCTGCCCAGGTGCTCAAGGTATCTGTCCCAGCCGTTTACAATACAACGAAGCCCCCCAAACAGAATAATGGGTGTCGAGATCTTGGCCTCACCATGCAGCCAAGCTGGGTTCAACCTGGATTTCCTGTACTTGTTTGGACCTACTGGACGCCAGACCAAAGACGAATCGCTGTTCAATTGGGCCATGACACAATTATGGGCATGTGCAAAGTTCAGAAGGAGACCTGCCAAATGACGAGCTCAAGGCCGGTATTAGGATGTGTTCGAAGCACAAGTGGTTTGGGATTTATCCACACCTGCTTGATGGGAATCTTTGTTGGTGCACCTACATATCTCGTATCACCGGTTGAGTTTGCGCAAAATCCAGTCTCTCTATTCCACACATTATCGCGATACAAGATCAAGGACACTTACGCAACACCACAAATGCTCGATCACGCAATGTCAATCATGCCAGGCAAAGGGTTTACCCTCCACGAACTGAAGAACATGATGATATCTGCCGAGGGAAGGCCGCGGGTTGATGTGTTCCAAAAGGTCCGCCTGCACTTTGCAGCAACAGGTCTGGATCGGACAGCCATCAACACCATCTACTCGCACGTCCTCAATCCGATGATTGCGTCTAGATCATACATGTGCATCGAGCCGATAGAGCTTTGGCTAGACACAGGGGCACTGAGAAGAGGCCTGGTGTACCCCGTAGATCCTGATTCTGATCCTAGATCTCTCTTGATTCAAGACTCAGGCATGGTTCCTGTTTCAACGCAAATAGCCATCGTCAATCCAGAAAGCAGAAATCTCTGCCACGATGGAGAGTATGGGGAGATTTGGGTTGATTCAGAAGCTTGCGTCAAGTCTTTCTACGGCTCTAAGGATGCTTTTGATTCCGAGAGGTTCGACGGTCGAACCGTGGACGGCGACCCTAGCGTACAATATGTTCGTACTGGGGACCTTGGATTTCTCCACAACGTCAGTCGACCTATCGGCCCCAATGGAGCTCAAGTAGATATGCAGGTTTTGTTCGTGCTGGGGAACATTGGGGAAACATTTGAGATCAATGGTTTGAGTCACTTCCCCATGGACATCGAGTATTCCGTCGAGAAATGTCATCGAAATATTGTGCCTGGTGGATGGTAAGCTGTTCCTTGTATTTGAATAAACCACCATTTTCTAACGTCCATACAGTGCCATTTTCCAGGCGGGTGGTTTGATTGTCGTTCTAGTCGAAGTTGGCAGAAAAGCCTATCTCGCATCGATTGTGCCCGTTATTGTTAATGCTATACTTAATGAGCACCAAATTGTGGTTGACATAGTAGCATTTGTCGCCCGGGGTGATTTCCCACGGTCGAGGCTCGGCGAAAAGCAACGAGGGAAGATCCTAGCCAGTTGGGTTACTCGGAAAATGCGTACGATGGCGCAGTTTGGTATCAGAGATCCAGAATCTGCCCTATCAGACATCACAGAAACTCCCATGGAGCCACGGACCGCCGTCGCTAGTCTTCGGAATAGCAGCGTTATGGCTAGCAGTCTCCGAAATGTTGAGCCCGCTCCCCAGATTCTCGAAGAACGAGAACTCGAGCGCCAAAGAACACAAGGCCAAAACAATTTTGCCCCGTTGCCAACCGGGATTTCAGAAATGCCCGCTTACAACTATAATGATTCGATAGCTGGTGGAGACGCATCAGTGAAGAGTGACGACACACCCACAGATAATCGACGAGGCCACTTTGAGTTGCCCGCAGAGGAGTATGATCCTCATAAAAACACTTTACCAGCTCAGAGCGCAAATGACTTTACCGTTCCGGGCTTTGGAACATTTGATTCTTCGGGTAGCTCCCCGCCACCAGTTGGTCCCAAACCTGGTACTGCAAATCCTCAAATAAACTTACCGGGTAACGAGGCACGCGGTGATATTTGGTCTTTACCTAGCCAACAAACAGGGGGTGGTCTGCGAATTCAAAATGGCACGAGTGATGATGATGATGATGATGATGACGAATGTTGGAAAGGGGATGCTTTAATGCACATGAATTTGGCAGGACGATAATGTAAACAGAAACCAGCGATGACAAGTAGAAGTAGAGCGGGCATTCTGATGTATATAATTGAGCTTACTTGTGGGGTAAGACTACCATGTGGTAATTCTGTTCAGAGTATATGCACAATCTCGTGCTATTTTTAAGTTATACAGACACCCCCGTACGTCTATTATAGTGCGACATAGGTTAGAACAGTGTATATCTGGACACAAGAGCGATTATTAACTCAAGCAGCATGGAACATGGTGTTTCAACAACGATTGCTCTATTATGTAGAGGTTTCGAGTCTCGAAATGACTCAGTGAACAAATGGTAAGAAACATGGGCTTTGCTCCGAGTACCTCTCCTTTGCTTTGATTATGTGTACTTGTCTAGAATACTTACTTATGTTGTCCGAGAAGGTCAGAAGAAGGAGAAACACCGACTCTTCATTCTTCTAAACCTTCTCGTATAATATTCTAAGTTGTCACGAAAATCCCAAGGCAATGGCTAGATGGGGTGTACTCAGAGAAAAGCTCAGGACTCTTACCTACATCAATCGCTTTGTTCAACGCTTCCGTTATTTGAATCATGTTGACGCCACAAATATAACTCTATTTCGTGCCTTTGTTCTTCTGTGAATCCCATTGATGCACGCAGAGTGTAGGTTTGCCATTCACTAGATATATTTCAAAAATGTCCGCTCTTCAACGATTCACTGGCGTTTTCCCTCGGAACTTACTTCCATACAGCTTTTCTACAAAAGCAACTCTCAAGACTGGTCACGTGCACCAAGAGCGGCAACTCTCCCTCGTACCCACCTGCCTTTCCTGGGAGAGCACTTGCGCCCTAGAATAAAACCACAAGTTGGCTCCTTGAGCGACTGAACTCTCGGTATCTGTGCTGCGACGGGGTTGCAGGTGTTTGTCTCTGCCTCTAACGCCACCTCCGGGATTTCAGACAGAACAATGACAATGGACCTTCAGATGGACACCCAGGTCAAATCTAAGAACACAACGCCGGCAACACCAAATCCTGTAGCTGGACATCGATTGCAAGTCATCGTAGTTGTAAGTTTTCCTTTTATTTTCAATGTCTCATCTCCTCTTCCAGTTGGGCGGTTGTTCCCAAGCGACTGACTTCCTTTGTCTTTCAATTTATCGAACCTGGAAGCGCTTGCCTGCATACACTGTGCAGTTCTAGCGGGGATCCAGTCACGTGCCCTTCTTACTTGCTCAGGTACGTTTAAATCAAACGTACCTAGGTAATTACAGATTTTCTCTTTATATCATGTGGCTTTCTGCAAATCTATCTTTTGTTGTTCTTAGCTAATATCCATCTTTTAGGGAGCTGGTGGAGGACCCTTTGAAGATGCTGCGACCAGTATGCTAGTTCGTTCAACTTCCAAAGGATGGTCGACAAACAGCTTGTTGTCAGTGGATTCGGGATGTCTCCTTGCTGCTCTTGCGAGAATCATAGAAGAGCACGCGGGTTCGGATTCTCAGAGGCCACTTACTCTGACGACGGGGCCTTTTCAAGGACTAACTCTCCCTCACATCCATAAAAACGCAAACGCCCTCCATATCGCCAAGGAACTGATTCAAACCTTCATCATAACCCATCCCCATCTGGACCACACCTCGGGTTTTATCTTTGCAACTGCGGGCATGGATTCCAAACGTCAGAAGAAACTTGCAGCATTGCCAAGCACTCTTCACGCTTTCAGACACTACATCTTCAATGGTATAATTTGGCCAAATCTGTCTGACCAGCATTCAGGAGTGAAATTGGTAAGCTATTACGAGTTAACTGAGGGGGGGGAGCCTACAATTGAAGATGGCGGATATGTGACACTTGCAGAGGGGTTGGATGTGATGGCAATGCGTGTAACACATGGCAACTGCAGACTTCAACATTTCAAGCATACAATGAAACACAATGCCGAGAAGGGGTACTCTTATCCAGTCTCAATACCGGGCACACCAAATGCGGCAAGGACCCCGGAAACTCCAACTGCTGGTGGGTCGTCTGCTTACAAAACGGTGTTCAATGCCCCCGTGAAAGGTACCGACGACCAATGTCCTGTTGATAGCACAGCGGTGTTCATTCGCGACATTGCCAGCAAACAAGAGATCCTCATTTTCGGGGACATTGAACCTGATACGATTTCTCTTCGACCGTTAAACAAATTGGTCTGGCTCAAGGCAGCCCCCAAGATTGCGTCAGGTCAGCTAAAAGCAATCTTCATCGAGTCCTCGTGGACCGATTCTAAGCCGGACGATTATCTGTTCGGGCACCTTACACCCAAATATATCTTCGAGGAGCTAAGGGTTTTGGCGGGATCCGTAGAATCGCTTCTTTCATCCGATTACCTGAATGATCCGAAGAAGAGAAAACGCACCACCAACACACAACTTCCAGGCCGTCGACAGAGCAGAACCTCAAAGGCCCAAGAATCGCCTACGTCTCAGAGACGTAAAACACCAATTACACAAACAAGCGACGCTCTTCATCAACCTTCCGTCCAAGAGGATGTAGAGATGACCTCTTCCGCTTATAATGGTCCATTGAGTGGGGTCAAGGTTGTTATTATCCATGTTAAAGACCAGATTGTTGATGGGCCGGATCCGAGGGTGACCATCAGAGAAGAAGTTAAAGCGCACGAGGAGAGAGAAAGACTTGGAGCTCAGTTTATTGTTTCGGAATCAGGTGATTCGTATTATATTTGAGAATTGAGTTTCCTGTAATCTTGGACCTGGGAGTTTTTGGGAGGCATTCTTTGCTCGGTAAATTTTTATTCTTGGGAGGGGATATCTCGAGTCTTGGGTGGTGTTGTGGAGTAGGCATCTTTAGGTGGAAATACCCGTATATATAAGGTTCGGTTTGGTGGGACATTTGTGTCTTCTTTGGGGGGGGGGGTCTCTCATTATTGAATTATGGTATTTGGAGTTTGTTCATCAAGGGTGGTGTAACAGCTTCAAGCATTAGTTTGTAATAGAAGACTCTGCTTCTTTTCCATTCTTGATTCTAAATTGATGCTTAAGCTCAACTTCTCTAAACTATATCGTGCCTCCCTGTAGGTTCCAGATTACCAGGTAAGAGAGTTTTAAAACTCGTGATAAACAAATATCCCAAATCATAGATGTCTCACTGAAACGTCACAGTAAACCACTGCAAACCTCCTTCCGGAGAGCAATCATCCGACTGCTAATAAAATGTTACTGGGGGCATCCGTTCTCCATTTTTTGAGACTACTTTTTCCAGAAAGTCATGGGAGAAAGTATTATGAAAAGAATGTAGAATTATCGGTAAAGTTTTTCTGACCTGTTGATTCTCCATAAAGGAAAGAAAACCAAGTAGCATTCCTCGTCAAATGAACACATTCCTTCAAACTAAGAAGAGAAAGCCGTACTAGAGATCTGACCTTTTTTCGGTAGTAAGTGTAGAAATAATTAGACTTGGGAGTATTGTCCGAACCTGCTTTGAAAAGGAAAAACTGAAACTCATGGTATGCTACATAATAGGAAGTTTGGCGCTAAGAACTCACTTCAACTAACCATCCTAAGAACATACTTTAATATTTCTAATCTACATGGGTGAAGATTTCTTAGCTGCTAGCAAGTTGGCTCGAGGCGGATTTTAGTAAAAGTGAAACCCCGTCCTACGGATAGCAAAATTGGAAATCGGAAAGCTGTATCGAGTAAGCTGACCATACTAACGGGCGTTTCTTAAACTGGACATTCATACAGCGGAAAAGGTTGAACATCAGACGATTTTTCAACATTGGTGCTTGGTCATATACAAAAACTGGCCAGCTTCTACAGTACATCAAGCAAATCAAAGTCGACTCCACTCTTCCTTCTCTGTTTACACAAACAAGGACTTGGTCCTGCTACTAGCTAAGAGCATCATGCTCTCAAGCTTACGAACAGACACGGTCTTCAAGGTCTCCACTCCATGGAACCGATCAAAGCCGTGAAAAACTCATCAAAGGTACCACATCATCCTTCCCTCTCACTTTTTCTCCCAGTACCTTTCATACATGAAATCTTGAATTTTCACCATTCCAACCTCAAAAATACCCGAGAAGGTTCTTGCTCCGTTTAAAGGGGAAACTTCATCCAGCTTTGGGTATAAGGAAATATCGTAACACCGCGGAGTAACCATGTTCTTCTCAACTCGCCTTGTTGAACCAACTTCCTTATACCCCCCTTTTCATCTTACTGTTACACACTCCATGTGTTTTGCTCCATTACCCCAAGCTATCACAGACAAGCTTCCCTTTTTTTAAGGTTTACATCAACGAAACTCGCGATCTCTGAAGCTCAAATTCACAGCCTTCAAATCCTCTATATCACGAAAAAAGCAAATATGCAATCATCAGTCCTCCCCAACCCCCCAAAAAGAGGAAGGGGGCAGAAAGATAAGCGAGGAAATCAATCATAATATGAAATAGTAACTTCGTGCTTCTCGCATATCAACCAAGGCAGGCATAATCATCTATTATCCCGAGGTACCCTGTCATTAAATACCTAAGACCAGACTTGAGAAGACTCAACCCCCATGACTCTATTAGCACCAGTGTCCAAGGATGGGAGGAAAAGACAACTAGCATTTTACAATGGGCACTCCTACTACGTCGGCATCAAGTTTGGCCCCACCGAAATATCACGAGCTTCAAAAAATCATAAAACAGTACGAGAGTAAAAAACCAAAGGAAATCATCCACCCATATAAACAACCGAAACCTCAGCGGCCACTCTCACTAATCTCCAAGCCTTAGCCTACAACTCGTGAACGGTGAACTGCAGATCAGACTGAAAGCACCTCTTGCGATGACTGCAGTTCTTGTTGATCGCAGTTCTGGCTAATTTCTTTCCTCGATGAAAGAAAAAAGGTTTATGGTTTGCCGAGCCAAGCGTGGGGGTGGCTTTTAACCCCGCACGGACGCTCTGTGTGGGTTTATCCTCCATGTAAATGCACACTACCTTTGGCCTCGCTTCCGTTGAAAGGGGAAGGAGCAATCCAGAGGTTGGAAATGTGAAGAACGTAGTGATGCGTGAGGCAGGCGCGATGCGTTTTTCAAAACACTCGACGTTGACTTCGCCCTCTTTTGTTCTCCACGTACACCAAAAGAAAACACATCGTCGCTCGCTTCTTATTCTTGACCACTATCCCTTCTTTAATCCCAACACCCTAATTGCTTTTACATGAGCATCCGACCGAGTCACTCGTTATAATTGTTTCATCATCAGAATCCGCACTGTCCAACTAATCCCTTTCTTCCTTACAATAATGATAGATTTGTCCAACAACTTCACAACGACTTGAACAAATGATACGACAGCCAAACAATAGCCACGAAATGGCGACGGCTTCTTCTACACCAATCCGCTCACGGTCTCGGTGGTTCAAAACAGTTGCTAGCCCGAATGATGCGCCCCAGCAAGACTGCGAAAATACGTCAGAAGTAATTTGACATCCACCTCCTCGCCCCCTCCACACACCCCATACACTAGCTGCCACCGTCATCAAACTAACAAGAGACCAGAGCTCTAACATGAACCCGAGAACCTCCTACACCGAAATGTCTGCAGGCTTCTCGGAAATGAACATCTGCGCTAGAAGCCTTGAATTCGAGTCCGGCCAATTCATGCCACCACCAGGCCTATACACAACCCAGCAACCGCACAGCAAAAATTTGGATCTTGGGTTCCTCGATTCCCTACAAGAAATACCTCTCGAAGAGCTTTTGGCCGGATCACCAGCCTCTGAGTATCCAGAAGAAGACGATTTGCATGGACGAAGACTGGGAGGATTGACAGAAATTGAAAACGAATTGCTTTCTGCATTGATGGAAATCAGAGACCATCTTCCTTCAGAAGTTTCAACTGACCCACAAGATTTTGAATACGCATTCAATCCCCCAGAAATGATCGAAGAGCAAACCATCCTTCAAAGCATCGAAAAGGATGACCACGAATACCACGTAGTCGCTGGCTACGAAAGCGAACTCGATACGACCCCCGAGCCCGACACCTCCAAAATGGACGACGATTCCAATGAAGATCCATCAACATCCATACCATGTCCTCCTCTCCCTCGTTATCGTTCGATGTCACCAGATTTCGAACCTCTTCCCTCCCATTCAATACCTAACCGCAGAGATTCTTCCAGCCTCCGGCCAGTCAATAACCGCCCCACTATTCGACCACGGCCTGTACGACAGAGAAGACCAATAATGGATCCTCTCAAAAACAATCGCAAAAAGCTTGACTCGAATCTCCGCATGGCACTCTTCCTCCGCGAAGATCCCCAGAAGTACAGCAAAGTCCTCGATAAATACCAGGAGATCGCCCCCACGTTGTGCCGCCATAGAAGGGACATAAGAACTAGGGTTAACAAACGTGGAATGGAATACGAGACGGGATTTATGAGGTGGAGAGTTCATCGGAGAAGTAAATTGGCAATTGCGGTTCAGTGGTGTATGAATGAGAAGAAGACGAAGGAGGTGATAAGGAGAACCTTTTATGAAGGGAAGGCCATGGAGTTGGATGGGAGGGGATGGACTGGACAGGGTGATCGAGGCGTGAGAAATTGCGGGCGGGCGGAATGTGGGGTAGGTTTTTGTGGGTGGAGGGGTATGGAAATATTTCTGGCTGTGGTGGAGTATACCGACGATGAGGAGGAGGAACTGGAACACTGCGTCTTCGAATTGACGAGAAATATTGGGACAGAAAACTTGGAAGAGGACCGGCTATCTTGCCTCCCTTGAGCTTTTAGCGTAGAGTCTGGGTGGATGTTCACTTGAAGTCTTATGTATACAGCTTACAGCGACCGCACCTGTGCTCTTTAGACGGAAATAGAAGAAGAATAATTATGCCTTCCATCGTACCTGTGTACATTTTTTAAAAGCGGTACTAAATACCAGGTTTGTCTTTACCGACCTAGTTCTCGTGTTCCAAACTTCTAGCGTAACACATTCCAGATAACCTAAATACTTGGAACAATTTAGATTATCGTCCTAGATATCTTAGGACATTAAAATTCGATTATCCCAAAGTATCTAGGGCATTACAAAATTGTACTAGGAAGTTAGAACAACGAGCAATTTACTGCTACTTTTTCTGTCCACCATTTAATATCCCCAATAGGCAGTTTACAACAATTAGATTGATGTCGACAATTGTACCCACTTTCCAAGGAATTGAACACCAAAAAAAGTAGCACAGGTACGGTGGAAGGGATAATCAAGATCCCAAAGTGACTTCCCTTGTAGCTTGGACAACTAGAATTCCAAGTATTGGTACAAAACACTCTAGAACAATCGAAGACATTATCCGAAATATACCAAGAGAATCAGAGAGTAGAGAGCTCAATTTCTCTGAACCCTTTCGAGCAATACTAGAAAACATCCTCCAAACTTCAATGCTCGATAGCACTAGACTCGTCCATGACGCGTGACCGCATTTTGCATGTTGGAGTGTTGGTTGTATATACTACCACTTGGCAGAAAGGGAAAGAGTTATCCCGAGAACACGGCCTCGAAGATATTGAATGTTGAATTCCCCATTTTCGTTAGGTATCGGCCTTGCTTCTTTAAGATCGCAAAATCTAGACCGAGCACTTGAGAGACACTCGGGAAACTTGAAGAACAAGCTCAACATGTGGTTTTCGAGCATAGAAGGAGGAAAATAGTAAAAGCAAAGAGGGGGGGGGATCATGTGATCGCAAAGTAAGATAACTGCAGAACTGTCAAGGAATTGCTTCAAAATCTACTTGCACAAAACAAATCAAGAATTCAGCCGTCCCACTTTCCTAATCTTGATCATATCAAAGTACGGGTTACTTCAGCTGAGTAGTGTCTTGTACGAATCTCAAGTACTTAGACACGAATTGAAATTCGACACCACTTGGTGTCGAAAAATTCCTCACAAAGATGTGACAAAACGAGGCACCCTAACAAAAGAACTTTCATATCGTATTTGCCAGTGTATCGACCCTCCTATGCTACATATCCTCCATTCCATCCATTCCATCCATTCCTTCCATTCCTTCCTCTGCCATAATTGAATGAGAAGCTTCTCTTCCTCAGTGGCATCCATTCCAGCCTTCTCACGTCCCACCTATCAGAATTGTTTTGTATAATACTTGCGAAAAGGATCCTCTCCCCAGTTTTGGATCGACTGCCATCCCTTCTTCCCAAACACACTAGCACACACCGGACGGATATCTTCTAGCGTGCTCGCTCAGCGGACAAAAGTGTAAGCAAAAAAAAGGGGGATTTCCCAGGACCCCGCTTGATCATCTTTCCCTTGATATTATTTCAGACCAGACTCCTTGATACGCCTTTAACTGTTTGTTGTTCGCTCTCCTCGAGGAATAATGAACGAAAGCACCCTTCCCCGACGCTAAGCAAGAATTTACCACCCTCCCAAACCCCAACACCTTTGCCCCACCTTGAATTTCCAATTCCAGATTACAATAAGACCTGTCTGTCGAACACCCATGGTCATGAGTTTGCCCTATCTTGTATCCGGGTTGTCTGACTTTCGGCTCTTTCACGCTGATTGGCGTTTTGCTCTCTAGCACGGTCCTCTGCTACAGTATCGTTGTAGCTTGGGATTGGTGGAGGCGTGCTCTTTCTCCGTATTAGAGGTTGCCTTTCACTTTCACTACTCCCTCGGGGGCTACCGGCCGTTGATGGCTGGGGGCTTGTATACTCTGGCGGTGGATTTGAAGGATCCTGAACACTGAGTGAGGCCTGTGTGGTATTTCCAGGCGCCAAGGTACGGGCAGCAGCGCTTGATTCACCAGGTTCTTCATTCGTTGGTATGTGTGTAAGGTGAGCGAGGGAGATATCTGTCGGAGAGCGTATGGGACCTGGACTTGTAGGTGGATGGTGCCTGACATTTCCGCTTCGTGTTCGCCCATGTCTTGGATCTGGGAAGTGGCTTTGATGGCTACTTTGAGCGCCTTCTCTTCCAGCTTCCAGCAAAATACTCCCCTGCTCACTTCCGTATGGCGGAGGTGGAGCAAGACTTCCAGTCATTGGAGCCAAACCCCATTTCTTGACGTTTGCCTCGATGAAAACAAATCCTGACTGTCCAAAATTAACATGAACCGTACAAGGTCCATTCGCACCCACTGCCGGAAATAAGTTCTGAGATTTCAGTCCGTGTGCAACATCTTCCAACTTCTTTCCGTTTCGTGTGAAGAATACGGTGCCGGTTCGAGGTCGATATCCAACTCCAATAACATCCCCTTGAACATATTGTGGTCCATAATGGGGGCCGCTGAATGGCTGGTTGTATCTCCGATGTCCAGTAGAAGTGTACGCCACGGAATACTTGTGCCAACCTATGGAAATCAATTAGTGGACCGTCAATCACAGCTCGAGTGGGATTTGAGTCTTACCAGGTAACCTGAAGAGAGGATATGGCTTTGTAGCCACGCCAATACTGATCAAAGACGTCTCGGGCTTATCATAAATCTTGGCCTCCCAGTAATATACTTCGTTTTGCTTTGGAAGTGGGAGATTCGACAGTACCGAGCACTCGCTATCATAAAATTCGATTTCCGTTCTTCCCTCTACGAAACAATTCGCTATCTCCAATTCTGGTTCAAACTCCCATGCTGAAACACCCTTTTCCTGAATCGCTAAGTATTGTGATAGTGAAATGTCGGTTGGTAGGGAATCGGGTGGATTGGCTTGGATAAAGGCTGTAGAAGAAAGATAAGTTAGCATTTGTGATTGCACACTTGTTATGCAGCTTGAAAATTGAAAAATGCAAACCTTTAGCTCTGAGATACTCCGTCCTTTGAAGATCGTCCATTTCCTCCAGAGCTTCGGCCTCCTCCCTTGCGTATGCCTGTTCATCGTCATATTCGCCCGGCCGGCCGATGCGGTCCAGCAGAATACGTCCTCCGGTTGTGTATCTGAAGAAGTAGATGATCAGGAAAATGAGGCCAATCAATGCCGCGCTTCCAAAGGAGCTGAGTAGGCCAATGACGACGCCATTCATTGTCGAGCCGTCGTCTTGTATCCGGACTGAACTACGCAGAGGCTGCTGATACGCCTGCCCATAACCTGGCCATAACGTCTGAGTTGCCTGTGCCCCGTCTGCGATGGCGGATGTTGGATTGTTGGGATGGGTGGAGGTGAGGAGTGTTGTCGGCGGGGCCAGCTCCTCCATCGCCTGCATGTTTGGCTTTCCTATCGCGCCGCTTGGGCGTCCTGGCCTCCGTCTACCCTTCTCGTTGCTTGCAATTCTGCTCGTACTCGGCCAGCGAGGAAGGGACCCGTTTCGAAGGTGAGACTCTAGAGAGAAATGCGATTTCGGTGGTGTTGACGTCGGGTGGTTGAAGCAGATGTTGATGAAGAGTTCGAGGTTGACGATCCGGTTTGGCGGTTTGGCTCGCTCGGTTGCTGTGCTGCCCGCTTGGGTCCGGTCCAGGTCGGGCGCTGGGCGGTGGCGTGGAATGAACTGGTTAGGTCAAGGCCGGAAGCAGGTGAGAGTCAAGTGTAAAATCACAACGATTGGAGAAGGGAATGTTTTCCCCTGAATTACTTGCTTGGGTGGAATCAGAATCCGAAAAAGGGTGCAGCAATCAACGCAGCTTAGCTACAGAAACGGTGTAAGGCTTGCAACCTGTTTCAGCAGGCGCAGCAGCACAGGCAGTCTCCAGCTTCCTCTCCAAAATTGTATCACGACGAAATTATGCGAGCGCCTTTAGTCAATGGAGCCAGGCGGTGTGACTGGATGCTGCGCTGGTCAGGAGAGGGGGATGAGGGGAAGTAGAAGCATTGCAGCAAAGCATTGGCGAGGGGAACGAGGTCGAGTCTGCTGTTTGCTCTGATAACGGGCAACGGCGCATGAGATGTATTGATCATTGATCAAGTCATCTGCAGTCTACCGAGGAGTTGCGAGTAACGTGGCTCATGCTTGGAAAAATGCAAAAATCTATGCAAGCAACCTGACCGAGCAAGCATCAGGAGAATTTCTGTGGCTTCAAACCATACGGATCAATTACCGGTGTGGTGTTTTGGGTGCTTTCAGGAACCGAGGAATGAGGCTACCAACACACAATTTCAGAATACCATCAGACCAGATCTATTTCTTCGTATCTTCGTCCGTCATAATCTGGCCTCCAATAAGTCCTTTGGGAGGCGGCGGGTGTCTACTCAGGTACCAAGTCCCTACCCCTCGTTATTTCGCCAGGGAGGACGCTGCATCAATACCAACCGCTACTGGTTGATTGCTGTCCAAAAAAAGCATCATTATGTCATTGCATGGACCTCATTCAATCCTTCTGCACTGAGACTCCTTAGTCCCATCTCCATCGTCTATGCTGTCCCTCTTTCCCCCAAGCATACTCAACCTGACATCTCCTCATCCTCGCCCCCGACTTTCTTCTTCTCCTCAGATCTCAACTTCGTTTTCTGTTCACTCTCCTTGATCCAAGCAGCATAAGCCTCCGGACCCTCCTTCAACTTTTCCCTAATTACCCCTTTCAGAATCTCACCAGCGAATCCGACGAAATTGTGTCTTCTCAAAGAGTTCTCAAACTGCCATTCGCTCCTCTTCTGTTCCTCCCTATACAACGCCTCCTGATCCCCAAATTCTCTTGATCGAACCCGTAAATCCCTAACCATGGCCAAAAGGTTGAATCGAATCTCATTGGCGGGGTATCTCTCGATGCGTCGGTGCAGAACAGGTATAACTTTTTCGGGGAATTCCTCGATAGAGCTGGGTCCATGCGAAATAGGCGCAGGTTGCAGCCCATCCAATTCGTAAAGGGTGCCATTGATGGAGGTATACGCAATAAAGTGATATACATCATCGTCCTCCGTAGCCATTCTTTGCATCTCGTCGACAAATGGGCTACTCTTCGCAAAACTGTTGTGGACATCCCTGATCAAATCAGAGTTACTGAGCGCCTCCCCTCGCATGTCCGGCGGAAAGCCAGTTGTGAATTCTTTAAAGTCCTTCAAAGGCGTTCCAACATCAATAACACCATCTTTGTTCAACAGCACCGATAGGAGAGCTTGAGTACCGCAGGCGTTCTGGATCGTTTGCGCGGCGAAGAACAGGTTTTCGGAGGCATCGTAATCGTATTGTCCGTCTTTTGGAGTACCATCGCTGTTTGCTTTCTCGCCGGTAGGGTATTTGAAGAGGAATATGACTCCATAGACTGGGCTTAGTTGGCGGAGGTAATCGGCATCTAGGGCAATAAGCTCCTCAAACTGCACATCTTTCACTCCAAGGTTGTCGAGTAGGAAGGTGAAGACACCCTAAAAGATGTCAGCGTCCATTTTCTGGGATAGGTAAGTTGGCGGCTACGCACCGCATCGGATTCGACTAGAAAAGGTCAGCAAGCATTCATTTGTTTTGGCAGTGATGGAGCATACTGGTATTCCATCCTCCACTCATTGTGGCGGTTGTAATTTGACTTTTAGAGTAGTGTTTAAGAGAAGATAGTTTACTGCTAACATTTGAATACAGGCTGGGATCACCATGGGCAGAATATTAGGCGGTGAGACAACCCCTGTAAAAGCGGCAAGAACTTGCAGAGCGATCAAAGTGCAAACCTCTGGCATTTGAAAAAAGGATTGTTTGAAAAAGTTTCCGTTAATGTCCAAATTTGCTCCAAGTTTCTAGGAGATAGAAAGTTGGAACAATTAATTAAAGACATCTACTGTCCGCCGTTTGCTTTCTGTCGTTGAGAGAGGACTTGTCTGTCTAATGGCTGCCGCAGCTGCTAGCACAGTCACAGTTATATCTTACCCCTCCAAGCCCTCCCCCACGTACACATCTGCTTCTCTTTGGTCCTGAATACCAGCACTCTCACTCTTGCATAGTTGCTACACATTCAGGCGGTACTGTCTACAGCCAATCAAGCACCTGCTGGGGACGGGAGGCATCAAGAATCAGCCTTGGGTAGGCTTGCATTCTTACCCCAATACATGAATCCTACAGCCTCGTTTTTCATCATCAAATCAAAAGCCCAGTGGCTTGTCAAAACACCATACAAGAGCTTCGATATGCCATACCCTGCAAGCCCATGGCTGCCTGAATCCTTTTCAAATTCTTTAAATCTACTCGCCGTCCTTTCTGATATCCCAGTCTAGTCTGTTTTCCCTCCCACCACCATCGAAAAAGCACAATTCTGTCTGCAAATCACTTTCAGCATGGGCAGAAACACTGGCAGCCATGGATATTCCAGAGAGGCATACCCTTCAGATGCCTCAAATACCTACGAATCTGATTCCCAGGGTTACCCCACCACAACACCCCCAACGCATTCTTCAGCGTACACAACCACCCTATACCAGGAGCGCTCTAGAGACCAAAACAGAAACAGACCCCCATCATCCACTCCAATCCCTAGCAAATACACAACAAGTCCCGAATACAACACATTTAACGCAACCTCCAGCTACGATACAAGATACACATATAATACGCCTCCTGGAAACAATACGACGCCTCAAACCCCCTACACCCAGCCACCCCAGTCCAGTATCGCTCCATACTACAGCGCAAACCCCGAATACCAGTATGATACAAGTCCTTATCAGGGGCAGAATTACGGTTATAACTCACCTCAATCAATTCGGAATCCCAACACAGATCGCGCAGGTGATTCTTACACCCTGGACGAGATATCGAGTTTCGTTCGCACCTTTGAAAAAGATCGCAGTCAGTATCTCGGCTTAGAACAGGAGATAGGGGCAAGAGTCAAACAAAAGCTCAACGAAAAGCATATTGAATATCTCTGGCAATCCCGCGTCAAAGAGCCACATTCTTTAGAAACGAAACTCAGAGGCCGCAAGCACCAGTATACAAACGATCAAGAAAACTGCGCGTCAATCAAGGACCTAATCGCCTGTAGAATTGTCCTGCCCCGATTGGCAAGTGACTTGGAAGTCGTCGCATCTCTCATCCAAAGGTACTTCAACCTCGTCAGCGAGAAGTCTCACCCTGAGCCTGGGAGCTCCGGAGGTTACACTGGTTATCACTTCTACATGACCATGCTACAACCAGGCTTAAGTAATGTCACAGTGGAGATTCAAGTCATGACCCCTTTCATGTACGGTTACATGGCCCAAGAACATGATATTAGGTACAAACAACTTCAGGGCGTGATAACTTTGAATGATATAATAAATCTTGAAAATCTACAATCTGCTGCTCAACAGGGCGATGCAGCTTCCGAGCAGTTACAGGGTAGACGCATTAATTCTCGTGAAGGACGTCGTCGTTGAGAAATGTTATGGAGTTAATGGGAAGAGTGAGATGAGGAAAAAAGGTGGAATTACTCACCTCTGTCTGGGGTTATTTGGGGACTGTTTAGTTCATGTGGTGTCTCTTTGGTAAAAGAAGAGCTTAAAACAAAAATTCATCACCTTCACCAGCCTTCCTACCTGATTTTCAAAATTCGATAATCTTGTGTCTCTCTTATTCTCGACGGTTTTTTGAACTTTTACTTCTAGTCTTCTACAAGAAAAGAAACTCGTACCCTCGCACTCGCTCTCGTGTACTTGCCACTGACAAGCATCATTTTCGTCTAGCAGGAAATACTTCTCGCTGTTCAAACATTCTAGCGCTAATTTAATTGTTTTACTTCTCGAAATGATTTTTCAAACAACCTAGGAAAACACCTTAAATTATGCCTAAGTTTTGAGACAAAGTCGCATCTTTTGTCCTTCGAAGGGTTTCCCCTCGTCAGTTCACAGACTAAATCGAAAATATTCAAATATTACGGCATTCTAAATATACTAAAAAGTCGGATTAACTAGATCGTAAATAGAAAATCGCAAATCGCAAAGTGTTACTTTTTATAATTATAAAATAGAATAGTTTCAATTTAATATCTCGCTCTCTTTTACTATCCTATATCTATAAAACTATCTATCTTAAGACCTAATAGTTATATCTATAGCTACTATCTAAATTAGAGAATAGAGAGAAAAACTAGATATTATATATTTAGTAGTAAAATTATCTCTTACTTTCTTACTATCGCTATTATCTTCTTACTATTATTTCCAGATAAATAATAGAGAGAGAGAGAGAGAGAGAGAGAGAGAGGAGAAATATTTATTCTCTTAGCTTCTTTTACTTATACTAAGAAAAACTTTCTCTTGAAATATTTACTTACTCTATTTTTTCTCTTCTACTATATACTCTATTCTATACTCTCTTTTATATATATATTATATATAAAAAGAGAAGAGAGAAGCGAGAGAGTAAGAGTCTATCTTAGAGATTATATATAGTCGTATTCTAGTCTATTCTCGTAGATAACACTTATACTAATTTATAAGAAATATCGTTTTTACTAGTTAAGTAATAAGCGTCGAGAGATATATAAAATTATAGACTAAAAAGCGTTAAATTAAGATTTAAAGTAAGTAGAAAGTTTCTTTATATAGTTAGATATCTATATCTTTATAAACTTTTATATCTATTAAGTAGTTATTATATAATAAGAAAAATCTCTTTTTTTTTTACTTAAAACATTATATCTAGAATAGTAAAACGCTTATATATATTATATTAATAATAGCTTTATAAAAGAAGTAGTATAATAGCTTAGAAGCGATATTAAGTAGCTAAGAGTCTACTTCTCTTTTAGCTTTTAATTCTATTAAGTAGCTATTATATAAAATAAGTAGATATTTTACTTTTTATAAGCGTAATATTATAAATACCTACCTCTTCTTATTACGTAATAACCACTTTATTTAAATATAAAGTTTAATAGCTTAGAAGCTATATTAAGTACTAAGGTATCTACGTCTCTTATAGCTTTTAATTCTATCAAGTAGTTGCTACGTAGTAAGAAGAATAGTAGTTTTTAAGAATTTTAGTTTTCGAAAACCGACATTTCTTAAAAAATACCTAGTATATGTGCTACTCGCGGGGAGATGGACTAGAATGCGACTATATAATAGTTGTCAAGTCTTACTCTAGCTATTAATTCTTAACTTTTATAATTTACGATTTACTCGATTCCGACTTTGTTAGTAGATCTAGGATACTCTAAATAAACACTAAGATCTAGTCCATAGCAAGCAAACGTAGATAATATAAGAAAGGCACTTTATAAGTAAGTATCTAAGAGGAAACACATCCTTCTAATAAAGCTAGACTAAGATACTTCTTACTACTTACCAGAGAGTAAAAGTCTAAAGTATAACAGACTTAGAAACCTCTAATGGTGAGACCAGACGATAATCAGGTTGCTTCTAGGTCGTCTACTCTTTCGCCTAGACCATAAGTAAGTAGTGTTCGCGTGAGCGAAGTTGGGTCGTTCCTTCCTTCTCCGACGAGGCCTCCCTCCCGTCATCCCTCATCACTTAACCTCAACCCAACGACCCTCCACCTACCTTACCTCGGCACATCATCTCAAGTCGCTCGCTCCTTCCCTCTCATCTCGGCCAAGGTATTGCCTCATACTACTAGGTAGGTACTACATATACCAGGGGTGGAACTCGAAGACCAGTCGTCAACCCCCCCCCCCCCCCAAAAAAAAAAAAAAAAAAAANCCCCCCCCCCCCCCCAAAAAAAAAAAAAAAATCAACAACTTATAACTTAATTTCCTCGAAACTAACTATAATATAATATTAGAATCCTAAAGCAATAGTGTCTCCAACTATACTATACGCTCTAGGCTTGTACTTTTTAAGTTTTTTCAGTATTATTCTTTGTAAGTAAGCGTTCTTAGTATATATATACTTTAGTAAGAAATCGCTGGTCTACAAGTTCTAACTACTTCTAGTGCTATATTATCTCGTTTATTACGATCGATCCTATCCCCTGGACTAAAGCATCGCGGCAAGCGCGGGAACTCGACGTGGCTCCTTCTTTTTTATCTCTATTATAGCTTACTTCCACCACGAGAGCGAGAAGAGAAGAAGGTACTTTTCTCTATATAATACACTTAGAGTAGAAACCTCTATCTCTATCCTCATCCCTATCTCTATCTCTATCTCTATCTCTAGCTTTTATCGTAGACATCTAGGTTGAAAACTTCTATTAGATTAAATAAAGAAATACTATATACTATATTTTAAAAATCCTTTAAGACTTATAGTAGTTTATTAGCTCTTTATATTAAGTACTTATATAAATGAGATAGACCTTCTAAGATACTTTACCTATAAGTAAGAAAAGTTAAGTAAATATAAAAGAAGAGATATCTAATTTAAGTCTATTATACTACTCTTATATCTAACTTACTTTTCTATCTTTTTTAAAAATAAGCGTTCTCTTAAGTATAGTATACTCTACCTCCCTTTCGGCAAGCTAGTGACCTTCGAGAAAGTCTAGGATAAACTTACATATATATATGCGAAAGTATTACCTCCTACGATTATTCTCATATAATATCTCCTCATATCACATTATCTAAGGACTTCTGGAATAATAGAGAGGAGAAGGAGGAGGAGGAGAAGGAGGAGGGAGTGAAAGAGAAAAAGAAAGAAAGAAAAGGAAAAAAAATAAAAAAATATATATAGTTCTAGACTCCTATATAATTCCTTCAAGCTTAACATTTATATGTCATCTACTAGTAGATAGGTAGGGCATCCTAAAAGTACAAAAGTACAAAAGTCCAAAAACGACTAAATCTCAAATCGCAAATCGCAAAATATTACTTTCTTTCAGTGAAAAAGAGATTAATTAAATTCCCTCTCCCTCTCTCTCTTTCTCCTCTCTCACCTCTCCTCCCCACTCTCTCTATATTAAGACTAGACTTAACTATAGCAACAAGCTAATCAAAGAATAGAGAGGGATACTCGTAATAAGTATCACGTATATAGTAGTAACATCCTTACTATTCTATCTTTTCGTATCGTATTCTTCCTATTATTTCTAGGTAGATAAATAAGAGAGAGAGAGAGAAGGGAGGGGGGGGGGGAAGAGAGGGAGATTGTTTACTACTTTAGCTAAACTCCCCTTACCCACGCACGCTAGGAAAAACTTTCCCCCGAATTGTTTGCTCACTTCCTTACTCTCTCACCCTCTCTCACCCTCACCCTCTCTCTCTCCCTAGTCAGTCGTCAGCAAACCCACCCCCCTACCCACCCTACAAGGAATTTCAAAACGAAAAAGAGTATAAGCTAGTCTACCTATGAAGAACAAAGACACACACACTTCTCTTATAATATTTGCGAATCCATCATCCATCCATCATCCATCCATCATCCACCAAAAAAGAGGTTATAGGATTTCGTGACTGTAGCCTTCCCATCCTCGCTCCCATTTCCCCTTCTACAATTGTCCCAGCACTCCCAACACTCCCAGCACTCCCAGCACTCCCAGCACTCCCAGCACTCCCAACACTCCCAACACTCCCAGCACTCCCAGCACTTCTAGGAGAAGAACCATAATATCAAGACAAGAGGATAGTTCAAGTCGTTTGGAGCAATTGAGTTGAATTTTTTTTTCTTCTCTCTTCGAGTTTTGGTCGAACAATCGGGGAAGCGGAGGAGAGGGATTCTACTCTGGGTCGGTTACGAATTTCTACGTGGTCTCCCCCCAAACCCCCGATAAATTCTCTCCAGCTCCCAATGACAAGGTCTAGCGGGCCCTTTGATAATTACGCCTCTGGATATGCTCGCAAGGAAACACCTAAACAGAAGATCAGACACTTGAAATCTCGACACTAGCCACATCAAACACAAAGGACTTCAAATAGCTTGTCAAACAATTCTCGTATTCATTCCGACAATCAACCACTCAATTCCTCTTCTACTACTATATCCTCCTCCTATTTCCACAATTCTCAAATCCCTCTCATCTTTCCTCCCAAAGGTATTCAAAGCATTACATGAATACCTCGTCAAAACTCCGAAAACAATGCTTGCCAAAAAGACATCAACATTTTTTTCCATGGCAGCAAATATTCAAAAACAAATACAAAAAAACGCCAGTGAGAAGACTCCAAATCGGAGACCTTCTCCAAACAATAAGCAAAAACGCCGCTTTTTCCATGCAATGTATGCCAATAACCAGGGTATATCTATAAGGACTGTGGGGTATATAATTCTCTTCTATAAGGACCGTGGGTGTGCTTGTAATCGTACAACAAAAAATAAAATAATCGTTATCGAGATCGTAAAGCGTCGTTAAAATAAAATCCGAATCCGAAAGGCGATGGATGGATATGAATGCGTTGTTGTAAACTTTTTAAGGAGAGTCGTGGTTGTAATAGTAACAGAAAATTAGCGAAATTCGTATCATCTCGATGAGGACGCGTGAACAGAGATGTCGTAAGTCATTATGTGTTCGGGGAAGGGGTTGGTGGTGGTTGCGTGTGGAAGATATTAGATCTCTGGCTCCTTTCCCTTTCCAGGAGGAGCGGGAGAGGGGTAACGGGGCGGGTAGCTTGGGAGGTGAGCAAATTGAGGCAGCCCTTGATGAGTTTGCTGGCCCTCCATTTGTTGTTGAAGTTGTCGCTGATGCATGTCTTCGTCTTGGGGTTCAAGCTTGAAAACGGGGGTAGTCCTGGGCCAGATGTTAAATCCTGTTGTCCGATGACTTAAATCCACACGGTCGGAAGCACAAACCCGCCGAAATTCGAACCTGAGTTCTGGCCTTCATAGAGGGCAAAATCATCCCCATGGTCACTGTAGACGATGGATCCCTCTCCAAATGCAGATGCTGCGGGACTGTTGTAGCCCCCGAACCCACTTGGCGATGGAATACCTAGGTATTGGTTGGCGAAGGGGTCGAGCTGAAGCGTCAAGGGGCTCATAGTGGCGGCGGAACCTGGTTCCGGGGTCATGGGCATGAGGTGCTCTTGGCTATAGGTGAAAGCAGGATTGCCATATGGGGAAAGCGTATGGGAATAACTGTCCTCCATCTCAAAGGAATTACCGCGGAAGGTTGGGAACGAGGCTGTCCTCTCTGGCTGTACCCAACCCATGCGGCTTCTAAAAGTAGACACCATATCGATTGGATACTCCATGAGGTTGAGCGGAGTCTGCATGTCCGCGTCGGAGGTTTGAGAGACGTTGATGGAAAAGAGCCTTCGAGCAATTTCTTCAATGGGTCCCAAAGACAGACTTCCAAAGTACGCAGCACCAACTTCGGGGAACAAGGGCTCTACGACAAGCGCTACTGTGTAGTAGTGGGCAAGGATGATCAGAGCTGATGGAGACCCTCGTGTTTGCTGCAGAAACATGACCGGCAGCCAGAACAACCAAGCCCGCAGGGGGTTGAGCATCTCAAATCGTTGTGCAGCCGTATGACTTGGGGATACCTTGCGGACCCCACGGACGAACGTCATGAGTTGTTGGATGGCCTTGACATCCTCATTGTTCTCCTTCAAGTGTGTCTCAACCCGTTGGAGTTGTGCATAGGCGCGTTGCAGAGACTCCAAGTCTTGCTTTCTTGGGTTGCTCAACTTCTTGCCGCCCGGTGCAGGGGATGGTGGAGCTGTTGGGAAGGTGCTTTGCTCCGCGATGAAGTCTCCGAACTGAGACTCGTTTTTCCATGGTTGCATGGCATCAATGACCTGAGTGATGGTTAGTTGGGGTCATAAAAGTACACTTGGGGGCTTGAAACATACGGATGAGGTTCCATGCATCAATTGGGTCCATCCACGCCTGTTTTGTGAGTCAGTCCACGTTAGCAGCGGGCGAGTTCATTGCACGTACCATTCGGTTGCCTGCCAGGACAATAGCAAAGAAGCTGCTAGAACGGCATCGGAATTCTGGCGAGAGAAGGTCCCAATGGCTTCGTGCAAACCCTTCAAGGCCACGCCACGATGCTCGTAGGCCATGTTTGCAGTGAGAGGACACTCGGTCAACCAAGCTAGGTGTGTGGCCGAGAGTGCGAGAAGGGCATGCATGACAAAAGGATAATCTGTTCCAATCTTGAGGAAGCTAGCGAAAGATTATTAGCAAACAAAATATGCCTGAAAGGTGTGCTACCCACAGAGGAATTTGACGAGTCCAGATAGTGAAATTGCTAGCATCGTGAATACCAAGCTCGCTGGAGACGGAAGCGACATGGTGAATCAAGCGGAGATCCTCGGCAGAGAAGAACTGGGGGGAAGGAGCTGGATAGATGTAAAGATCGGGGAATGGAAAGTTCCCGGTTTGTTGCCAGCGTTCAATCTCCTGCTCGATTTCTGGCGTCCACAAGAGATCAGCCTTCTCCGGCGTTGGGGCTCGCTCTTCCTGCACCGGCATATCCATATAGGGACAACGACAGTTGTGTTTGGTACAGTTGCGGCTAGAGTGAATTAGTTGTGCACCGCCATGAGGTAGGAGATTCCAGCTCCTGTACATACCATTGAGGGAAGTTTTCATCACAGCGGATGTGTCTACGCTTACAGGTCTCACAACCTTTGCGAGACTTGGTGTGACTGAGTGGTGCTGTCAGTCAGGAAGAACTCGAAGTGATAGAAGGGTAAGACATACCTCCGACGAGGAGGTCCACCACCTGGGCCAGCCATTGAGATGAAGAGGAGGGGTTAGATTAAAGTCGACGAGGCTTGAACGAGTGAAAGCCAACGACGAACTTCTTTCTTAAAGAAGAAGATCGATGTGTATTATGTCAAGATGTAGCTTGATGAAATAAAATAAAAGTAAGTAATAGCCGGCAAGGTACCAGTTGTTGACTAGGTTCCGACAATGCCGGGTATTTAAAGCGAGTGTATGGCACGAGTGCGCAGCGGCTGAGAGCAACGTAACTGTATCCCCAATTTCGCAGAACAAACAAGCATGAACGGGAGTCTAGCCTGGCTCGAATGCAAGAGGGTTATTGCCGGCAGCGGGTTACACAGGCAATGAATGCAAAGATGGTCAACAGACGCCGAGTGGCAGCGAAAGTGTCCGAAGGCTTCCGGTGGGCTGAGACCCGAGGAGAGTTGGATTTTGGAGGAGTATTGATTGAGTGGGAGGAGATGCAAAATTGATTTGAGGGTTTTGGAGGGGATTCGAGTTGTTGGATTGGATTGGATTGGATTGGGTGGGATGTTTGATTTCGAGAGTCGGGAGAACGCAAAAGCGAATGACAGGAGACAACGAGGTCTTCCTAAGAGAGAGGGGGGGGGGGGGGGGGTGGAGAAAAGCGAGTGTGGTGGGTGTTCTTAGAGAACGATTCAAGTGTGAAGTCTGATGTTGATTTTTGAGGATCCTACGATGGAATAGATATCTACTGGCAGGACCGGCCCTTCTTAATACTGCTGCGGGTAGCTGTGGGCGAGAGGCAGAAGACCCAAAGTAGGATAGCGTGGTGGCTCAGGCGTTGGGAGGAAGCGGAGGGAGAGGGAGAGAGACCTGGTGAGCGAGCGCTTGACGGGCTTGGAGGGGCCTGTCGCTACAAGGCCTGTCGCTCAAGCCCTGTCAAGTTTGGTTGCAACCGTGCCAGCCAGCCCGCCAGCCCTCCAGGAGCATTGGAGCATTGGCTGATGCATTGGTGCATTAGACCCATCGGGTCAGGTTGTGTGAGCACCGAGAGGAGAGCGAGCGAGCGAGAGCACGGGACGGGCGGTAGGGTAAGTAGTGTGTAGGGTAGTGTAGGGTAGGCATAGGGGGCATAGCGTAGGGTAGGGTAGGGGGGCGATGATGCCCGCAGGCTGCCCTGCCCTGCCCTGCCTGCCCTGCCAAACCTGCCCTGCCAAACCTGACCCTGGGAACAGAACACTCTGTCGCAGTGTCGCACGGCTGGGAAGCTAAAAGAAGAACACCGGCTATTGACGAATGACGGTCTCTGCTGGGGAAGCTTATTGTTGTCGTTTACGGTTACTCCCCGCCGTCCTTGGACCCATAACTTTTCCTTACTCATGGTGCCCTAGGTAGGTTTCCAGGTTTGGGGGCAGCCGAGGGGCCCACAACCCACAACCCACCCACTGCCAGCTGACGGACTGTGAATTGCTGCCGGGAGTGAGGGCAGAACGCCGCTGGGGCTCGTGGCAGCTGGGACTGGACACCGGGATTTCATGGGTGCGGTGTCTTCTCTCGAGTAGACGTGAGACCATGGAACTGGCGACCATTTTGGATTGGTACTATCACGGCCGCTGTGCCATACTAAATATCTGTGCACTCTACATTTAGTTCTGGGGGGGTACTCGAGAAGGAACAGTCAAGGTATAGGGGCTCCACGGACTAACTTTACGCGGTACCGTCTTTTGCTGACCTGAGGTGAGAGGTTGGGTGTGTGGTTGAAGGCTGGGACCGAATATGAGCCTGGCATGTCGGGAAAAGGACGACGGATGAACAAAGAGCGAAGAGCGAAGAACGTAGGTACTCGTACACCGGGAAGTCAACAACCTCCTTCCGTGGGCTGGGTGTTGATCAACTTCTTAGGCAAGATATGACCGTAAGTTGATTACGGACAACACAACACTATAGCGTGTTGTGTGTGATGACGAGCATGGCTGGCTAAAACCGTTCCTTACTACTACCACTCGCAGGCGTAGGCGTAGGCGTATACTGATACTGTACGGATCACAGGGCTGGGCTAGGGACCTCCCTAGAAGAACTGGGGAGAAGATGATGCCCAAGGGTTGGGTGCAGTGCCGGGTTATGACGATGTCATGGCTCTCTCTCTCTCTCAGTACAAGTATGCTGTGTTGGGCTGGCAACTAGGGTTGACCATTGGGCTGCTGGTCCGATCATCGAGGCTCAAGCTTACCCCTTTGAGTTGCTGTTGTGCAGCGTAGCCATGTCGTTGTCGACGTCGTTGGCAGGCAGTCGGTTTGGATGCCGAGTCTAAAAGAAGCTCCTAGGAAGTTATGTTACAGTACTTCTTTCAGAATGCCGTACGTAGTGCTTAGTCGGATGTCTACTCCAATGATCGTGCGTAAGTACCCAGTGCTTTGCTCCTCCTCATCCTCTCCTCTCCTCTCCTCTCCTCTCCTACAGGATCTACCTACTCTTTGCCTGTGTACAGCAGCAGCAATGCAATTGAACCCTTGGGAAGACTCCACATGTGACCGGCCCCCGTCTTGCATGGCGTCCGCAGCTGGAGCAGGGGAGCTGGTCAAATGTCAGTGTGCTGGTGTCGATCAGAAGATGTGCGAATAAGGTAGGCCTATTTTTGGAACCCCCTTCCCCCCCCCCCGGGATCCTCCATACATGACCATGCGCAACAAGTGCACGCCAGAACCCTCAGGGATCTTTTCCAAGAAGCTGCCCATTCGCTCTTCGTTCCCTTGCCATCAAGGCCGTCGTGCCCTGATTGGCCCTGCCTCCTCCAATTGTTTCATGGCAAAGAAACTGCTGCCTAGAACGCCATGGCCGACTCTCCACTGCTTGTCTCCAACCATTCTTCGACATGAATTCAAATCATCGTTCACTTCATCCGGGAAGTCACATGTGACGGCGGTGATCTTTTTGTTGGTTGGGCGTGTGGGAGCACTGCGTAGTAACTCGCCGAATAGGTGTGTGGTTCATTAATCATACTTCCTACTCCTGCCAGAGCGATTCGCTGGTGTGGTGGTGTCGAGGTCGTTACTTAGAAGTAAGAACATGGCTTTGGCTCGGTTTCGCTGCGGAACGACGCTGGAGGACCCTGTGCAACATCTCCCATCATCCGAACCACTCTGGCACAAGGCTCAGCCACAGACTATTCTCCTTCTGGGGCGCATGGCTTGATTTGGCTGCACCACCAGGGGTAGCTGCATCTTTTCCCTAAAGCAGACATGTCTGTCTGCTGGGGCGAGCGAGATAGACGAGAGTTTGCCTTGGGCGAACCCCTTCCCCCTTCCCTCTCAACGTGATGGCCGTTACACATTCTCGTGTCCATTCTGGACACATTGGTGAAGCGTGAGGCTATGTAATTAAGGGGTTTTGCGGGGGTCAAAGGCATATCAGCTGAGTCTTCGCCAGTGTTTGTTTTGTTTTAGAGGTTGCGGAAAAGACTGATTCGACGGTGTGCGGTCGTGCAGAAAAAGAGTCCGGAGTATGGACCCACGTTCTTCTTTTTTCCACCCGAAGTCGGTGGCGTCTCTATTCCGTTAGTACTAGACAGGAACCCCATTTGACCAGGCAAAACCCCATTTTGCACGCCGAGGGTCCAACCTAGAGAAGTAGTAGACGAATAGTAAAGCTGATGATTGGTGCAGTTATCACTACATAGATTAGGTCGAAGAACACAGCCAGTCTCTACCCAAACTCCTGGGTCAACCACTTTGACATGCTGACTTGACTAAACACTTTTTGGCGAGACTTTCGTTGAGAATTCTCTCGCGGCCAGCTTCCAAACGCAGACATTTCTCTCGTTTGCCGGCTTTTGTGGGTTATCTAAACCACCTTTTCCCAGGAGGCTGGCATCTCAGTTCCCGGAATACAGAACGTGTGGCTGGTCCTCATAATTTATCACCAATCGGAGAGGTGAAGGCCTTCGGAGGATATTGCTCGATGAATAAGCCTTCCGCTTCAATCCCAATGAAGTCGAGCAATCAACGTTTCTTTTGCGCCACAATTACCCCCCCCCCAAGTGATGTGACGCAATTCTCACCGCCTTATGTACTGAGTTCTTCGGGGTGTTTTGATGACCAAAGGCGTATACAGAGTGTTGGTTCGACAAAATATGTTGGTGAAGGCTGACCGTGTGGATCAGCCTCAGAAATAACACAGCCGGTATCATGATAAATAAATCCCCGGTAACTTACAGTACAATTTATTTCTTCAAAAATGACAGGACACCGGTCCCCGGACAGGTAACGGTTGATGGAGAGAGTCCAGCGTGATATCGATACCGATGCTGCAGGTCCTTGGTGTTTTCTTCGAAAGCTCATGCATCGACGCAGGGTTGGTATGCACCACCGCACGACCGCACGGCTCGGGGGGCTATTTTTATGCCTTCTTCTGGAAGACTTCCCGATGAGGAAATATCACCAGTGCAGTCCGTCCCTCACCGCGATGACAGCATTCCATAAAGTCGCGTGGCACAAAAAGTATGTAACCCCGCTGTGGCTAGCGATACAACGTAACAGCGATCTGCTGCTGAGCTAAAAGTAAACTGTGGTTTGAGTTTCTCAGTCTGCATTCTGTATCGTTCCACTTCTATTATTGTTTTGGAGCCACTGACCACCGGTATAGAGAGCGTCATATTGTATAAGTCATGATCTCGGCCGAGACGAGAATCCGTTATGCGCTTGCGCTCAGAACCAACAGATCATCTCAAAACTTGAAGAGTCTTTACGGAGACTGTGGAGTCTTGGCATTGCCATATGGTGGGTTGATCTTTGAAGGGAGTTTTGGATTTTCGGGACCGAGGTAAAAGTGCTCTTTGCCTCACCCGCGATGCAAATTTCTATCGTCTCGTGCGGATGTATCCAAAGGCGGTGTGCAGGGCAAAAGGGTTCCTATTGGAACCAAGGTATCCCTGGTACAAGGGTATGTATGCACTTGTGGGTACAGACCTGCCAGATCTATTCCAGCGGCTAGATTGTCCATATCTCGATAATCTAGGCTCGTGGATAGTTTTGAATACAAAGTCAAATCAAGTATTGAATGAGAAAACGAAGTCAAAGCTTGAAAACAAAGTAAAAGTATGTCGAAGTAACGCCAAAACGGAGAGTGAAATTTTTTACATTGAACATTTTTGTCGGGCGGAGATGTGAAAACCAATGCAAATATGATATAAACTAGCTCCGCGTCAATCGGAATGGCAATTTGAGTCCTTGATTGGCCAATGGGTTTTTGACACTGAGAGTCGCACTCCGCCAAGCCATCCCAAGGCTGAATGACTCTCGAAGCCATGCCAGAAGCGGGGGAGAAGATGGAGAAGCTTGTATGGAGTCCTTTCCGCGATACCCGCGACCCGCCATTGGTTTCTTGCATAGTCCAATTTAAGAAAGATCGTTGAGCTTCAGCTTTGAAGTTGAGCACTTTTAGAGGTAACAAATGAAGCTGCAGAAACCAATGAAGAGCAACATGGGTGGGGTAACATCGAGATCGGCGTTGTTTCAGAAGATCGTATTCATGGATAGAAACCGTTAAGTATTGGAATTAGAGAAGTTATACCCCCGACCCGACGAGTGTGAGAGGCTCTGAAACTTTAAATTGATCCCTGCCCAGGTGGACGACCACGATGGAGAAAACATGGGAATGGAAAGGAATTATGCTGATACAGTAACAAATACTCGTACTTACTACCCATGCTAACGGCTTTGCCCGCGCCAAGCTGCACTTGACAGCATGGGTGAGGATATTCTTGAACTTCTCCACCAAGAGGAGACTCTGTACAGGGGGTAGAAGACCGTATGAAAATGAAGAAAATCGGACGTGTGACTGAACCGTAATGTACCAGCCATCCTCCCTCGACTTTCGAACAAATAGAAAATCCATGAGGGTGCGGGAGGTATTGCATGCGGCGAGTTGATCCGCGGACGGCGTGAGAGTTGCTACGGTACATCCTTTAGGAAACGGAGGATTGCCTCAT
Organism: Hymenoscyphus infarciens; assembly: GCA_001414345.1. Taxonomy (NCBI): domain Eukaryota; kingdom Fungi; phylum Ascomycota; class Leotiomycetes; order Helotiales; family Helotiaceae; genus Hymenoscyphus; species Hymenoscyphus infarciens. Next base: position 146,251 of record LLCB01000150.1, on the reverse strand, counting down.
CCATCGACGGCAAGCACAGGGACGTACTCGGCAGCTGAAGTGGACGGTAAATTTACACTGTAAAGTATAGAAGTATTTTTGGCCTCTTCAAAGTTCAAGGCTGGTTGAAGATTTTCGAGGGCACGGTGCTGAGACTCCGGATCCGGGAAAAGGGAGAGGTCGGGTCGGAATAACATCACGGAACGGGCTAAGCTTGGACCAGCAAGTCTTCTGCCTTTTGATTGGTCAAGGTATACGGTACCTATTTTTAGATCTGAACATTTTTTTCATCACCTCGTAACACTCCACCTGCTTACCTAGGCACTTACACGCACAATTTGTACTGTAACATTACTTTTTATTTTCTACGAAGTAAGTGCTACATCCAAAATTCCTTCGGTTTCAAAGAGATGGCATTATGGTATCTTTACCTTTGCGGACCGGTGACGGTTCTAGTCTTACGAGTAGCGATTACAATTACACATAGCCGACCAACTCCAACCCGCTCATTCCACTGTCAGCCCATCAGCAAAACACGTCGCAGCTAGCCACTCTACGGAGGCACATAGCCCTCATCTTCTCATCAGCTAGCATCATGATGCTTCTCACTCGAGATCTGCAATCCAAACATCTTCATGCGAATAGCCACCAGAAGGTTGCCCACAGGATGCATGGACGACTTCATCATCAGTATCACAAGCTGGCGAACTTGCTTCATCTGACGGCAAGGAGGGCCGAGAAAGCACCCGTCGCCTCTCCAAAGGAACCGGCGAGTAATCTCATTAGTTCACGTTGTAATCATCAATCATGGAACCCCGAGTGCGATTCTCATCAACTTCTCTTCTCTCAGTCGTTAGTCGCTCAAATGCCCCAGTCAAGCGGTTACTTGAAATAATGAACCAGTGTCCATCGTGGCTGAATTACCAACCGAAAGCATTACAAGCCTTCTAGGCAACCATATTTCAAAAAACAACCTGTCAGGGCAAACTGTCGTGATGCCCAAAAATAGATTTGTGGTGTTTCTTGTTTCTTGCCTTTCCTTCACGGAAGGTAGCAATTCTCATAGGTCTGCAGCACACATGCAAGTGTTTTCTGCATCATCATCTGATTGATTCGACATTATTGCACTGCCCTCAAACCGGCCCTTTACCAATTACTATGCATGTTTGCCCCAAAGAACACTCTGGAAAGGCATATGCAAGGCAACCCTCAACCCACCATCTCACTACTTTTAGTGATGGCGGTGACACTCAACAAACAATCTTCCATTTATTTCATTGTAGCCTGGTGTTCGTCCTAGTATACCTAAAGTAAATCGACATTGTCTTCAAAATTATGTACCAACTATATCAATCATGCTAAGGGTAATTGAGTTTCCTGACCAGCCTTGCATAGCTCTCGCTCCCCTTCGTTGGCACATTTCTTAACAGGTACATTACTAAATTAATTGTTCTAGAGCTTCACGCACGATTCAATCTCCCGAGTGGACGTAGAGATGACCTGAACTGTTACTTGGAATTACCGTGGAGAAGCAAAACACGATTGCCAAAGAGTGCGGCGGTGATTACCGAATTTGGCTATTAATATTGAGGGCATTACCCTGCCACGTTGTTCCAGCAGCTTCCTTGGAGAAGCTTGATTACACGAGTTCTACGGTTGTAGATTTTCTTTCAGTACTTACCGGCGCATTCGTCAACGATGGGGGTAAATTTTGGATTTTGTTGTTGGATAGACTCTAGAGTGCTCTTTTCTATTTAATCTTTCAACCAGGTTGAAATTATATAAATCAAAAGTTACCCAGAAAGAAATCGAAATCATGGCGGGTATGGTCTTATCCAGCATTAACTGTCTGCCGGAAAATGATCTCATCGTTCGATTCGATCCACATAGAAACAGGTAAACTGATGATCTCTTAATGCAATTACTTTATCTTCTCCCCCCCCCCCTTAGAATTAAGCCGTCTCCTATTTCATGGGAATGTCCAGACGTGGTTCCCTAGCGTTGTCAAAACTACCACGTTTTGCTCATCCCAGCCACCCCTGGAACATGGAAGCAGCCAATGAACAATACCCCTCATCCCAAAACCCACGATAACATCGGACGAACATCAATATAGAAATAATCTAGCCTTAGCATCTTGAACCACCCAAGCCAATCCCTCCTTCAAATTCTCCCCTGTAATCGCGCTGCATCTAATGATGTGCCATTTATGTGTTCGGATTGCATCGAGTCGGAGACCCTGCAAACGAGCACGGTTAGCGTGGACGCCGGACATTTTTCGCCCAACGACATGTCTTGCACGAACCTGCTGGATTTCCACCTCATCCATACACCCATTAACGTCGGTTTTGTTGGCAAATACAAGCAAGCTTGCCCCGGAAAGCCTCTTGAGTGATGTTTAGTATCGCGATATCTGATGCGTTTTAAAGGGGGAGCATACCTCTTCTTGGAGGAGATTGTGGAGTTCTTCTCGGCAGTCGTCGATGCGAAGACGATCGGTGGCATCGACTACCCATATCAATGCATCGGTTTTCTCGAAGTAATTCCTCCAGTATGAGCGGAGAGTCTTTTGGCCTCCGACGTCCCCTAGTTTTCATGAGTAGGAGTCGAAGCTGTGAGGGGGGGACGTACAAATGTTGAGCTTGTATCTGGAGAGGAGAACATGGTCAGTAAGATCAGAGGAGTAGACACCAGTAGAGCACCTACCCTTCATAATCGATAGTTTTGATAATGAACCCAAGGGTTGGGCTGACACTATTGACGTCTTCTCCCATGATTCTCTTGACTATCGTTGTCTTTCCAGCATTATCGAGTCCACTACCACCGCATCCCCTGGTCAGCGGCGTCAAAGTTATCAAGTCTCGTTGGAGTTTGTTTCTTACAGCATCAGGATGCGCATCTCCTTGTCCTTTAGCCTGGCTTTCCGTAAAATTGATAGCATCTTGTTCTTGTTGACAGATGATGTTGATGGTCTGGCTTTGGGAAATGAAAATGCAAAATCGGAGCCTGTGGCAATGCTGCACGTGATCGCAGTTGCAAAGGCCAAACTTCCACACAAATACCATTCCAGAGGTGTGCTCTTGTCCTTCGCGTGCGTTGGTTCGGGCCTTGGGGAGTCGGGGCGGGAGTACATTAGATATGTGGACGTGGCGTCAGAACGGTTGTTGAGTTGAGGTTGATCAATGGTTCTACTTCTTCATCAGCAAAATGTGTTGAGGAAGGGTTCAAAGTTAGATCCAAACCAAAGGTTGGGTGATAGGTAGCTTGCTGCCTGATAATCAACCCTATGAAAAGGTGCAACTCGGCCGATGAGAAAAAATGTAGCTGGTTTGCAGTCAATTTTCAAGGGAAGCCTCCCGATCTTGTAGTTCTTGAGGGATGGAAAGACAATAGGAGACTTGGTCTACAGGAGTGGCAGGAGCGTCGCTGCCCTAGGCCTAGGCCTGTTCCCCTAGTGCAGTGCAGTGCAGTGCAGTGCAGTGCAGTGCGGAGGGGAAGTATTGTGAGCAATTGAGGAAGGAGCGTTGCAACCTCACCTTACCTATGTACCTTGGTACCTTGGGTACCTATAATTATTCAATTTGTGTCAACTATTGCCGCAGAAAACCAATCAATGAGATAATTTAGCCGATGCACACAGGGGCTAAAGAGAGGGTAGTCTTCACACGTCTTGAAGAATAGGTAGTAACCGAGCTGCAACCCCCTTCCTATTGTCGCGTGCACCCAAACGCGTCATAACACTCGCCTCGCCGCCTTTAGTTGCAAACAATAGGGAACTCCCCCTCCATTGAGATTGGTTGTTTTGGTAAGCGCACATAAAAACTTGCGCTTCTTAGTCTACTTCCGGCCTTCTTCTTCCTCTCAGTCTTCCTCCCCATCCACCACCTTCCAAACTGAAACTGAACACAACAACCCCAACAACCACAACTTTTTCAATCAATTCTTCTCGCGCGCACGCGCAATAACTGACCACATAGCAGACGGGAAGCTGGATACTCTTTCAGAATGTCTGACTCGTCATTCTCGGAGGAACTGGACGCGCTCCTTCGGGAGAAGCACCAAGAATAGTACGTGGCTGCCCCCTCTCCTGGCAAGTATAATAACTGACGGAGAATCCACAGCTCGAAAATCGATACACCAGAAGATGCTCGAGCGGCATTGACTGTATTAGCCATCACGCAGCTTGCAGAGAAAAAGGGCAGCAAAGACCTGTCTCACTCCAAGTGGGCTCCCAAGAACCTAGCAAAACGCAAGGACACCACCCAGCAAAGACAGATGCTTGTTGGCAACTACCAAATCCAGAAAGGAAACTTTCCCCCTTCTCAAAACACCCGTCCTCCACCCTCAAACATTCGTCCCACTGGCTGGGTTCCTCCACACTTGAGGCCTTTGAAAAAGGAACCTTCAAGTTCACCGCAAACATCCAGCAACACCTCGTCGCAAGGCGGCGCAACTACCGTAAAATCTGGTCTTCCATCTCCGTCCTTATCCAAAGCTGAACCTAGCACTTCTACAATGCCAGAGTCAATTGGTTACAACTCCATCTCGACTTCCACCGACAGTGAAGTCGGAGAAGATATTCCTCAACTTCAAAAGAATCTTGGCGGTCGCGCTGTACTGTCCTCAAACTGGGCCAGTATCTGGCCCGTCAAAGGTGAGAGAGGCTCCAACGTAATACCCTTTACGGAGAAACTTGCTAACCTTCACTTCAACAGCTCCGACCAAAGCTGAAGCCACCAACAACCCAAGCACACCTCCTCGTACGAACGGCAATACTGGTACCTCAACTCAAACTGTTTCGAGCCCAGACAAACCTACCTCTCCCACGCCATACCTCCTACCTCATCTTCGCAAGAAAAGCCCTGGTACCTTGAGTCCATCGGTTTCTAGCCCAGGGGGCCCCCAATCTACTCCTTACATTCTACCCCATCTTCGCAAGAAGACAAACACTGGTGCCTCTGTTTCCTCAAACGAGCCCGCTTCTGCCCCATTCCTTCCACCACATCTTCGAGGCTCGCAAAATCCTGCCGCAACTACTCAACGTAATTCACCTTCGGCTGAAGCTGTAAGCCCACTCTCTAGTGCTGCTGGATCAGAGTGTGGCTCCTCATCTAGCACCATGAACGGAGCAGCAAAGTCTTTCATACCTCAGAATCATAACGGCGCTTCTAACCCTCGTCTCGCAAAGCCCAACGATTATATTCAACCACATCTTCGAACCAAGCAGAGCGTCCAAAGTGTCACCCCCGAGAAGGCACGCATATCCAGCGCTAGCGCCTCTCGGGAGCTTGGGCCAGCTTCTTCTGCAGATGCATTTAGCAACTCTTTCAATCCACCTGTCGCAAGAGCGAGCGATTACATTCCACCACACCTTCGAATTGCAAAAACTACCAATCCAGTAGGGCCAAGGCCAAGCACGACCTCACAAGACACTAGTGCAGTATCCATTGACAAACAAGTCAAGAGTTCATCTTCCGCTGCCGGCTCATTAACCATGGAGTACGTTCCACCTCACCTTCGAGGTAAGAATGCAGCACCATCAATCCAATCCAACAAAAACGAAACTGTTGCACCCGCCACACTCCCTCCACACCTCCGCATGAAGACAGATCAAAAGGCAATCACTACCCCTGAAGAATCCAAGTCCACCTTCCTTCCCCCACATCTTCGAGGTTCCAAAGGTGTCGTACCAGCAACAGCAAAGGAGAATGTTCCCCCACATCTCAAAGTGAATAAGAAGGTTGCATTGGAGCATATCACTGGTCCTAGTTCTGAGGTCATCAGCAATACACAAACCCCTACTTCCACCAAAGTAAGGGCGGAAATAAACTACCATCATTCGCCACAAATCGCCAATACACCGAGTGCTTTGGGTGGCGGTGTCTCTTTGACAGCAAAGAATAGCCCCAGACCAACAACACCAACGAACCGACCAAACACTTGGCAAAATACCAATGCAGGACCAGCTGCTCAATGGGGGGCTCAGGGGGTGAAGCTAGTTTCGGGAGATGAGTTCCTCAAGGCTGCGCGTGCAAGATCACCTTTAAAGTCGTACAAGACTGAAGAAAGCCCCGTCTCAAGAAGATATGAACAGAACATCTCTAATTACACCATAAAAGACAACACTATGGATGCCCATCCTTCGAACTTGGAAATGGTTATCAAACCTGATAACACAAAATCTTCTTCATCGCTGGGAAATGCCTCGCCTGAGAGACATGCAACTTATACTGTCACTCAAGGCACCCACGGTAGACAACGAATTGTTGAAAAATACTCGAGCGTCCCTGCCAAACAACCCCCAACCCAGCAGCCAACTCAAGAAGACCGTCATCTCAACACGCTCATCACCCAAAGCGTCCATCAAACGATTGACAGAAAACAAGAGTCCCAATCTGACCCACGCACATCTGTTGACAAGTCAAATCTTCTGACTCATGATGCTCTTGCAAAATCATCTGGGTTCGGCGCGTCTCCAAGTGCACGTGGCTCTGATTTCAAGGTTAGTGAAGAGGGCATAGAGCAACCAAAAGAGGGTATACGAGCTCGACAGGGTATCTCGGCTGCCGAAGAGTTGATGGATTGGACAGGGTCGCTCATGCCACCACCATGCGATTGGGAGAATGACCGAACGTGGTTTGATAACAAATGGACCCCAGAGTACATTGCTGAGGAGTGGAGACTTACTGTTCCATCTGGACGTGAAGTTGAAGTCGACACGCATTCTGAAGAATTCCTGGAAAAGCTCCTCCCCATTGACCCAGTCAACCCAGTCTTCCTAGAAGCGCTGTCTACGGAAGACTCAAGACCAGGTAGGTAGAAATTAGTACCCCTCTTTTCCTTCGCTTCATGTACTAATTGCATCTAGACACCAAAAACAGTGAAAATGAACAAAAGAGATTGCACAATACCTCTCAAAAGGAGCTTGAAAGAAGAATGAAGAAGCATCGAAAACACTTGCCAACATGGGAGGAGGCAAACGCTGAACTCGCAGCTCAAGAAGCGGAAATGGCCGCGTACGAACCCATGCCAAATCAATTCGCTCCTAAAATCGACATCTATCTACGGCCAGTAACCCCTAGCGATGCCGTCGAAGTTGCAAAGATCTACAACTACTATATCTGCAATACTCACATCCCTGAGGATCAGTCTCCCATTGGCAAAGAAGATGCCGAGTTTATGATCAAGAATGCGAAAGAAGATGGGCTCCCATTCATTGTGGCCATCAAAGGCAAAGCTCCAGTCCTCCAAGATGTACAAGGTCGTCCCGTAAAGAACAAGAAAGGCAGTCTACCAGCCTGTGAGGTCGTGGTTGGTTTCATTTTTGCAGAAGCCCTCAACTACAATGTCAAAGGCAACCGAAAGGGAAGATCTCGCACTACGGCCAGTCTTCAAGTCTACGTCGCTCCGGATACCACACGTAAAAATGTTGGTCGCAATCTTCTTGATCATATGCTGCACTCATTGAAAGCAACACACTCTTTCGAGAATGCCTGCGATTGGCTCAATGTTGACAACGACAAGATTTACACCGAGGAAAATCTAAAGCCGAACTTTCACCAACTGATGTTCCAGCTTCCAGTCTTGCAAAAAGGCGATCCATATCTGGATGGTGTTTCTCGGTTCTTATCAAACAACAATTTGTTTAGAGAGCAGGCTCGCTTGTCATCTGTTGGAAGGACCTCACCAAACTACGGATCGCCAAAATGGCTTGATCTTGTCTACTTCCAGACACAAGGTTGGCAAAGCGAGGCGTTTGGTGGATTGTCCTAAATTATTTTCGACTGGCGGTACCTCTGGTCATCCGGTCATCATTGTCACGTAATCGAGTGTTCACTGTGCCAATCACTTTGGCTTTTCACAGTGGAACAAAAGCTCATGCGCTTGAAGATCACTTATTTCTCGCCCTTTTCATTATCCATGGTGGAGGAACTCTCTCGAAAAATACCAATGGATGAGTTTGATTGATCGTCTCAACCCGGCGTTTAAAATGTCTTCGAATGGTTCAGGATCTTTACGAAGGAAGATCTCCTGAGCAGCAGTTCACAATTTCCCCCGATTACCTACCCCGCTTTCCCCCCAAAAAAGTTTTTTCCTTCGTCATTTCCGTTATAATTCTTGATCACCATTTGTCTCTTCCCGCATGAAGGTTTCCACGTTTGATCCATGAAGGGGGATGGGAGAGATCGAGTATTCGTTATCCCGTGGTGGTGGGTGGAACCTTTGATTTCGGAGGGAGTTACATATCAGCGCAGCGTGGATAGAGAATTTGCTGCTTTTTTTTCATCAATGGGAGTTCTATCGTTTTTCAGACTGGGTTGTAATTATGGTGCTTTTTCCCCCAGATAGTTGAATTGAGATTTTACAATAAAATATGCTTTATGTGATGAATGAATGTCGTGATAGGTTGACGTGATTGGAGTGTGGTGAGTCTTTTCTTGATTCAAGGCGAGGTGGACGTAACCTGGGAGAATTTCTTGCCGAGTTCTTTGTCGGTAGTACGTCTTGCCCTCGGCCTCTCCTGGTACCAAGTATCGATGGGTAAACTTGATGAAACAATGTTTCAAAATGACCTCTAGCTCCCCTTGTCTTCCATGCTCTCGTGAAAATAGCGAACCTTGGGGCAGAATGAGTTCCGGCTGAGTTGGTCCTGGAGGACCAAAGCTGGCGAATAGGACTATTCTTTAAGATGGGTTGAAAGAATGGAGTTGAGTGAAACTCGCAAAATAACTTGATCTCCCAGCATCGTTGACGAGAGGATTTTATGACTTTTACAGTACACCTCTAGCATTCGAGATCACGCACCCATGAACTCAGAGTTTGTCAAGTGGACGTATGTAACTTACTTGATTTAGTTTGCTAATCTTAGGCTATTACAATGGGCCCTGGGAACTTGTCGTACCTAAATCGTAAAGCTGTTCGAATCCTAGGGCGATCGAAAGTAGAAGGGAATAATAATTTTCTCAGCCTCTCTTTCATTTCACCTCCTTTATGCGTTCAATGATCGTGGAAGCAGCAAGAACGGGGCGCAGAATAAAGGATACTTGCTCGCTTGAATATGTAGGTTCACAAGTCCACTTTCATCCTGCTCTCATGATAAGGTTCATGGAATGCAATGTTCTATTCTCTTGCTTCTACAACTCCCTCCTCCGAGTACAATATTGCAACCTAAGATATTAATATGGAATATTGGGCTTTTTGTTTTGATTTACATTCTCCCATTCTCGTATGATTTGAAAGAATGGTGATAAATGAATGTTGAGAGATACTCCGAGCTCTTGGACCCTCGTTTCCTTCGTTTTTCCTCTTTAGGGTTGGGGATACTGATGGATTCCTCAGGGATTAGTCTGTCAATTTCATATGCGAAAAGAATGGGCGGTGGAGAGGGGATAAGCTCAAAAGAGCTGGCTAGAAAAAACTGTAGGTTCAACAAATGAATCAAGACATATTCTTAGTTCAACCAAATGCAATTGTTATATTAAAATCTCTATCCTATTCAATAACTACTCCACCCTATGCCCAGACCAAATCAGACCTGGATAAGAGGTGGTAGATCATCTTCTGCCTCATTCTGGGCGGGGGCCGTCTCACTATTACCAACTGCCTCTCCTTCCGTAGAATTTTCTTGTGGTGCATTGGCAGCTTCTGCTTCCCGTTGTGCCTCTTCAGCAGCAGCGGCCGCGGCATCAATACGTCTCTGTCGCTCAGCTGCCTCCGCCTCTCTCGCTGCAATATGTCGCTCTCCAACACCAGGTACCAAACTGGCGAGGAACAAAAGCAATGCGTGTTCTGCACGTCGGAGTTGTGTCAAGACCCAATTTCCATTTGCCTGTCGACGTTGCTCAATTAATCTAGCAGCAGTGGACTCGGGAGTTGGGTTATTGTTTGTGCCTCGTTGACCAGCTGCGTTCTCGCCTTGAGCTGCTCCAGGTTGTGGTATAGCGGCGTTTGCGGCAGGAACCATGGCAGCATCCGGACCAGCGAGAGGAAGTAAAGCTTCAAGGTGTCTTCTGATGGGACCCCATACTTGATCCGCTGCACCATTGAACAAACCAGTATTGGCCATGAAAATCGCAAATGCCAACCCAGTCACGATGAACCAACGTGTCCAACTCGAATCCCCAGAAGTCAAGAACCATACAACACCAACTAGGCGAATGATCAACCAAATGATAGGACCAATCCGTGCAGCCAGAGCACCTGCTCCAGGGTTCGCATGAGCTTGTTGTATTTGGGCAAGACCTTCATTATTTCCTCGACGAGCTCTCACGGCTGGTCTGTTGCGATATTCTGGAAGACCAACTGGTGCCCCTGCCTCACCCTGGGCTGCTGCTGGTACTACATCATGTCTACGTCGCCTAGAAGGTTGACGAGGAGTAAAGTAAGATTCCGAGTTGCTGACTAGAAGCGCCCGAGGCCCATGAGGGGAGGAAAGAATGTAAGCCATTAATTCGGAATTCTGATTATTGTTGGTGCTTGTTGTGGTTCCTTCAGCCAGCCCCGAATTTGGATTAGGCGAAGGTTCGGTCGAATTTCCAGAATTCAAGTCTGCAGAGCGAGAGGGATTGGGGTTTGAGGCGCTTCTGAGCATATCATTTTGTGTTTGAGAGGCCACATGCCGGTCTGCATTTCTCAAAACTGCCTGAACATCCAGAGCGGGATTCGTAGTCGCCGGAGTTTGATGATGATGAACAGACGAGGAGCCTATTGGGAGAGTTGTGGTAGTCTCGTTCACAGTCATTTGCCATCTCTCCCCATTTGGTCCGAACCCTTCCCGGGTATAAGTTGTCGTATGGTCAGGTCTGTGTTGACGACTTGGACTGGCTCTTCCCAACGAACTAGCTCGAGCTGTTCCCCCAGGAGTTCGGTTTCCAGCACCATTCAATCCTTCTGCTGCGCGTCCTCGTTGTTGTTGATTGATGAAGTTCTGAACCGAAGGTGGCATACCATGAGGTGGGCGCATCGCGAGGTGGGGTAATTGAAAAGGTAAGGCTTGGTTGTCAGCAGCAGCAGGAGGATTGAAAAGGGGTATTGTCATTTGTGCTTGCGCGCCCTGGGCCTGCGCCCTCGCTGGATCTCTGTACCGGCTTTCAATTGAACCCATCTCCTGCTGCAGGCGTAGTGTCTCGCGTTGAAGTTGTTGGAGCCTCTGAGCTATCATATTATGGTACTGCTCGGCTTGGTGGAGGATCTGATGTTGTTGAACATGCTGAAATCCTGGGAGAGGCTGCTGAGCATGCATTCCATGGCCAGGTACCGCAGGAGTAGACTGTGGACGAGGTTGTGGAGGTGGCAGATGAGGGGCCCCCATAGAACCGAAAGCTCCCCCATTACCAAGAGGTAAACGTGGTGCTGAAGCAGGTTGTGGAATCGCTGGTGGTGTCGGGGCTGGGATGGTAGATTGGGGTCTTGGAGCGGGAAAGGCAGCAGGTGTTGCATTATCTTCCGCCGGGCGTAGGACTAAGTGGAGGGTTTGAGGCTCAGGATTGCATAGCTATTGGAGTATGAGTTAGCAGGGAATCATACATCAGAACTTCACGGCTCCTTACCACATCTTTCCCGAATATCTGCACCATGGTTTGCGATTCTATGGCAAGCATTCGACCTCGATGAATAAGTCGTTGCAATTCATTTGGGGGTTTTGATGGCAAGGCATCTCGAATCTTTGCTTTCAATTGCTCGACGGTTGTGGTTGCTGCTAAGTGAGGGAAATTGAGACGATTGGCACCAACCGACGGCGACACAATTGTCAGCGTGAAGGAAAGAGGTTCTGGTTGCTCCTCATCTTGTGTCGGAGCAGCATTGCCAGTGGCAGAGGCACTCGTAGAGCCTTCAGACATGATGTTTGTTGTTGAGTATTGTTCGCTTGTTCAGTTGTAGTCGCAGCGCAGTCGCACGGAATAGGTTCGGTCAGTTGTATTCTAAAGAGCTTCAACGTCCAGAGGGATAAAAGCAAGACTGGCGCATTTGAAGCGAAATAGGCGCGTTGTGTGCTATGTGCAGTGCTATTGCTCTAGCAAAACTGCAGTAGGACCAGTATGGGCAATGTGTCCTGATGGGTGCGGTTGCTTTTTAATTCCTGCTCATCCGATTGAAGCTCTAAGCTAAGGTATGAAATGCAACACGCTACCTGTCATCCACTACCTACTCACCTCAAGTTTAGCTGCATTCACCCCCTGCCTGCATTGGCCCCCCACGCTAACACACGCATTCTCCCAGCTCCGGCTCCCTGAAAGATAATCAAATGGCCGCCAGCGTCATCGTTCTCAGCACAACTTGCAATATAACTCACTCCTCGCAATTCGACTTCTCTTCTCGATGCCTCTAAAACTCTTCCATAACATCCTCCCTTAAAAGTCCATATTCGCAATGGCAATCCCACCAATGGCTCGATGTGCGAGACCCCGCGTCGTGGGGCGAATCCCAGGTCAATTTACGCAAACCCAATGCCTAGTTCGATCCCACAAGACCCGAAACTTCTCCTACTCATCCCCGAGATACTCGCAGAAGCCCCCCGGATATAAAGATTCTTTTGGCACACGTTTGAGACGGGCATTGGGGGAGACTAAGATTAAATGGGCGCCGATTCCCGTCGGGTTGGGAATTGGTTTCCTGGGTCTGGCCCAATTGTATAGAATAAATGAACGAGAAAAGTTTAGGTTGCGGGAAGAAGACGATGCGTATGTAAAGAGTACTGGAAACGGAAATGGAGATGGCATCGAGGGCAGGCCCAAGAGACGAGAGAGAATTAGACCTACAGGGCCTTGGTCAGTGTGGATATATATCTTTGAACGAGTTCTGAGCTGATTGAGTGATAGGCAAGTTCAAGTCATGTCAACATTGCCATTAAAAGCCATTTCGAGAATATGGGGGAGATTTAATGAGCTTGAGATTCCCTACTATCTACGAGTGCCGGGCTTCAAGTTATATTCATGGATCTTTGGCGTCAAGTACGACTCCTCATGCTGCCTTTATACAACACCAACTAATAAAATTACCTAGTCTCTCAGAAGTTTCGGAACCAGATCTTCACGTATACCCCAATCTCGCATCATTTTTCTATCGAACCCTCAAGCCAGGCGCAAGACCCCTCGATTCCAATCCAAACGCCCTTCTTTCTCCATCCGATGGCCGAGTCCTCCAATTCGGCCAAATTGTTAGTGGCGAAGTTGAACAAGTTAAGGGCATGACATATAGTCTGGATGCTCTCCTCGGAACTGATAAACCGGAAACTTCTCTCAATCCATCAAGTCCATCGAATATCTTTGCGCCCAAAGAAGGAGCACCCGCACAAAGTACTGCAACCCACCTAGAAGGCGACCAGGAAGTCATAAAACACGACGAGGAATTTGCCACTGTGAATGGAATTTCATACACATTACCCAATCTATTCTCCGGGCCACCACAAAAACAAGCCAACAAAAAGACCAGTGATGCGTCGACCAAACCAAAAGCAGCTTCAGAGGCCGAAGTTCGTGCAGATCTTGCTTTGAATGAACGACCTTGGTATTCTCTCAAACCCGAGAACCGAACAGCACTTTATTATATTGTCGTATATCTGGCTCCAGGAGATTACCATCGATTTCATTCTCCAACTGCATGGGTTGCTGAGAAGCGAAGACATTTTGCTGGCGAATTATATAGTGTCTCCCCATATCTCCAACGAACGTTGCCTGGACTTTTTACGCTCAACGAAAGAGTAGTTCTTTTAGGAAGATGGAGATGGGGTTTCTTCTCCTATACACCAGTTGGTGCGACCAATGTTGGATCAATTAAAATCAACTTTGATCGAGAATTACGTACTAACTCCTTGACCACCGATACCGCTGCCGATCGAGCAGCTGAAGAGGCAGCCAAACGAGGCGAACCTTATAGTGGATTTGCAGAAGCTACATATGAAGCAGCAAGCCCAATTCTACATGGTCATGCACTCCGTAGAGGTGAGGAAATGGGTGGTTTCCAACTTGGAAGTACTGTTGTATTAGTATTCGAAGCACCAAAGGGAGAAAGACCTAGTCTTGATGAAGGCTGGATGGGTGAAAAGACCAAAATTAAAGGAGGGTGGAATTGGAATGTTGAGAAAGGGCAGAGAGTTAAGATGGGCCAAACTATAGGCTGGGTAGATGAATCATGATGGTGTTCATGAGGATGGGTATGTAAACTATACCTCACTCACTTTACTTTGCAGAATGTATAATCACATCTTGAGGAAATACCCAACGTACACGTTATGTAATTTTTTGTTTCTATTTGCTGCAACGTTAACATGCCTAGGAAAACTAAGCAAACAAGCAGTTAGCTTGTTTGGCATTTTACGGTCGCACCATGACAAAGGCGGCTGCAGGCTGCAAGCTTTCATGGCAATGTTAATGGCCCTGCAGATTCTCTGTGGAGAGAGCTGTCGGTCACATGATCAGCCTCCTGAGCATTCATGAGAACCTGGATGGTTAAGACGAACCATCCAGGTTGCAGACGCGACTGAACAATCACGTCTCCAGTCCAGGCAGTCCATCACTTCCCTTTCTACCTTCTCCCCTTCCTTCCTCCCTCTCCTCTCCATCACCGAATTCCAACCCATTTCCACACAGCATCAACCACCATGGGAGATACCGACCACCACCACATCCACGATGTACTGATCGTTGGAGCAGGACCATGCGGCCTCGCCCTCGCAGCTCGACTACGAGAAAACACGCCCGCCTCACTCTTCACCGAATCTGAACACCAAAGATTCCACTGGATGAAGGCTTCTGCTACCTCGAAACTCAGTAGCAAACCTACGAGAACGAGTCGGAGGTCGAATACTGCTCCTGATCGATTGCTTTCTGGTCCTGAGATTCCTCATGGTATCGACATCGCGGTGGTGGGTATTGTCTGAGCTTACTCTCCCCTTTCCCTTCACTACCTTTTACCTCCGTCAACATCCTTCTTGAAATGACAATACTGATTTCGAGATCTTTCGCAGCTTGATGAGAGTGGCGATAAGTGGATGAGTGCTTGGAATGAGAGATTTGAACGTTTGAACATCAGCCATTTGAGATCGCCCATGTTCTTTCAGATCGACCCAAAGGATCGTGATGGACTACTAGGGTTTGTTCATCGAGAGGAGAGAGAAGGGGAGTTGAGAGAGATTAAGCACGTCGTTGGGAAGGGGTTGAGTAAGCATCAACGAAAGCAGAATTTGAAGAACGGGTTGGTCTCGCTAAACCCCGATGAGGGTTCGTGCTAACGTGATGCTAGTGGAAAATCCCAAGAAACGACTTACCTTGATGAGCGCGATAGAAAGGATTTCTTCCGACCAAGCCAAGCCCTTTTCAAGGAGCACTGCGAGGATATTGCCAGACACTACGGCCTTGAAAACGTGGTTGAGAAATCACGAGTCACTTCCGTTTCTTACGATACCGAATCTCCTGGCGAGCCTGGCATTTTTACAGTCGAAACTTCTACTGGAGTTAAGCGAGCGAGAGTGGTTGTTTTTGCTACTGGTCCTTCTGCGCCTCCTACCTTACCTCCTAGTTGCTCTTTCTGCCACGAACATAATGATGGCATTTCTCACGCTTTTTCGCCAACTACATTACCGGATTGCGTCCTTCCTGTTCCAATTATCGACAAGATCAAGGCTGGTGAAGAGATCACTGTAGGCGTTATTGGTGGTGGTTTGACGAGTGCTCAGATTTCGGATGCTGCGATCAAGCGGGGTGTGTCGAAAGTCTATCATCTTATGCGAGGTCCCATGAAGATCAAGCATTTCGATAGTAAGTCTATTCGTTCACTCTATCAAGTCTTCAATGCGCAAAAGCTAACCCATTTCCAGTGGATCTCTCCTGGGTCGGCAAATACAAAAACTTCCACCTCGCAAGCTTCTGGTCCGCAGACTCCGACGAAGAACGCTGGGAAATGATAAAAGAAGCCCGAAACGGCGGCAGCATAACCCCCGAATACAAGAAGATCCTCGAGAACCTAGTCAAGTCCGGTAAAGTCGATCTGCACAAATACACCGAAGTCATCGACGCCAAATGGGATCCCCAAACCGAAATGTGGAATCTCGTCACCGAACCAAGGATTGAAGGTTTACAAGTCCATCACATTGTCTATGCCACCGGAATTCCCACCGATTTTATGGAGATTCCTGCGTTGAAACCATTGTTTGAGAAGGCGCCTATTAAGGGAGTTGGGGGGATTCCTTGTGTTACTAATGAGTTGATGTGGAATGAGGAGATACCTTTCTTTTTTACGGGACGGTTGGCGGCGCTTAGGTTGGGACCTGCTGCGCCGAATCTTGATGGTGCGAGACAGGGGGCAGAGAGAATCGCGGGGAAGATCGCGGAGATGTTCAAGGAGAGGCGGGACAGTGGGTATGCTAGTGAGGCTAGTAATGATGATGCTGAGGGGGAGGTTGATATGAGGAGATTGGGGTTGGGAAGAGATAATCAGTTTGATATCCTTTGGACTTTGGAGGATGCGTCTTGAGAAATTTCATCGACTCTCGAGTATCTTCATCTGCCCTTGAGAACTTTCGTCAACTCTTGCTTGTGTTGATGCTTGCCAGTTAGGAGTTTGTCTTTGAGAAGAAGGCCAGCTCCAATGTACATCATAGCAATAAACTGGCTTTGGAAGAAGCGTGAAGTTATGTACTGTGTGGTGAAATCCTGTTCTCCAAGCAGTTCTTTGACCACCCCTATTTCTGTTACCCAACGCAGTCCAGGCACTTGTGGTGGACATTAAAAGCAGCAGTAAAGAGATAATCCATTGTTAAAACGTTCCATTGTTCCCCCCCCCCCAAAAAAAAACCTAGGTTAATAGTCCTAAAATGTTCTAAGTGTTTAGGATAATCTACTCAGATCACCCCAGAAAGTTGGAAACAGCGAGGGCTAGGTAGAACTGGATCGCATCTCAGGGAAAGTGTGCCTTAGTCGTTAGCGTGTCAGTTAACGTACCCCGCATCTCAGTACTGCAGCTACAAGGGCGCGGTCATTAGTAAGTGGTGAATCTTCCTTACCTTATCTACAAAATAGAGCGATTGTTTTGATTCTCAACCTGTTACTGTAAATCTCCATTGAATAAAAGAGTCAAAGATTGGTTTCGGTAATTGATCAACCATAATCATGTCTTCAACACAGACAATATCCCTCGAGGCCCTTCACCCTAACCGACCAGCGTCCCCTAAACAAAACCAAACACCCGAAACGTCTGAAAACTCGGCCTTTGAGCCTACAAATCCAGATGCAATTATTGCTGCTTCTCGTCTTGCGGACGCGAATGTTCCTGATGGCGGTTATGTAGGTTTTGAAGATATATCAATTCACCAGTTTCCTCCCACTTTCTTCCGAAGCCATCCCCAATTGGCAAAATACTCACATTTCTTCAACTCCAAAAAAGCTTTTCCAGATACATAACCACTAACTCCGTTTTTTCTAGGGCTGGGTAGTAATTTTCGCCTGCGCCATGTTGACATTCTGGTTCGTAGGAACAACCTATTCATGGGGTATCATGCAAGCAGCACTCGTAGAAAGAAGGCTTTCGTCTCCCTCAACTATTTCATTCATGGGTTCTTTGACTTGTGCGCTGATCTCTTTTTGTGCACTTGCGAATGCCGGTCTCATTCGAAGGATTGGAGCAAGACCTACTGCACTCGTTGGGGTAGCTCTCCTTGGTGGTGGAAACATCTTGAGCGGATTTACGACGAAGAGTATTGGAGGCTTGTTTGTTAATACTGGAGTTATTTGTGGGCTTGGTTGTAGTATGCTTTTTATGGTATTCACCAACGTGTTTCGAAGGTTGAGAAAGCGCTAAGTTCCGGTCAGGTCATTGCGACTATTCCCGCTCAATACTTCAGTAAGAAGAGAGGTATGGCGAATGGAATCGTTTACGCTGGTGGTGGACTGGGAGGTGCATGTATCTCTTTCGGGGCAAATGCAATGATTCAGAAGCTTGGCCCGGAATGGACCTTTAGAGTCCTTGGACTTGTTATCCTGGCTACGGGTATCCCGTCAGCATTGCTTATCAAGGAGAGAGCACCTCTTACGAATTCCACTTTCATCGAATGGTAAGGTTCTCTGAAACCAAGTTTCTGGGACTCGCTAAGTCGAACCTTAGGAAGCTCTTTAAGAATCCTCAGTTCACTGTCCTATTCTTTGGTATGCACTTTCTTATTCTGTTGTTTCCTGTTCACCTGCACTAAGAATGGGCATCACTAACCGAAGCCCCTTTAGCTGGAGCATTGGCAACGTTTCCCCTTCCCGTAGCACCCTTCTTCCTCCCACTCTACTGCGCGACCGTCGGTCTCACACCTTCAACAGGAGCAGGTTTGGTAGCAGGGTTCAATTTTTCCTCCGCAGTGGGACGTATCTGCTGCGGGTTCCTCGCCGACTCAATCGGACCAGTCAACACACTCTTCCTCTCCTTAATTCTCAGCGCCTTGAGCATGTTGGTTATTTGGCCGGTATCCGAATCTCTTGCCCCATTGATTGTGTTTGTAGTTATTAATGGGGCTGCCAATGGAGGCTTCTTTTCTACGATGCCAACGGTGACCGGAAATCTCTTTGGCTCGCAGCGTGTGGGTGTTGCGATGGGGATGTTGGTTAGTGGGTGGGCACCGGGGTATTTGATGGTATGTTTCTACTGAGTTCTTTGACTAGCTTAGGCTTTTGATTTGGCTGGGCTAGACTGATGTGTTTTAGGGTGCTCCGATTGCTGGATATTTACTTGCTGCCTATGGAGGGGAACATAGTGGTCTTCAGGCTTATCACCCTTCTATTTTTTATGCTGGGTCAATGGCACTGGCCTCTGCTATCGGAATTTTGATTGTTCGCTTGAGAATCAGCAGAGATGTTTTTGCAAAGTTTTAGGCAATACTACCTAGGTTGGGTAGCTTGGTACTTGGAGCAATATTTCCTTTCTTGACCAAAGTACATTGGCGAGAATTAACACCACAAAATTTGAACTCTGGGGTTACAAATATCGTTTTTGCACATGTATTCTTGTACTCAATAACTCATCGCAAGCCAGTGCTCAGTCCGCTCTTGAATTCTTACCGCTTAATGAAGCCGACATCGTCTTGCAAACTAAAGTTGGATATCGGCGACCTACACCCTTAATCAGTTTCGATGAAGTTAGGATCATGTATTGTTCAAGATGTGTGATGAGCAGCGAAAGAAATGAGCAGAGTAGAGTAGAGTAGTGACCACTGCTCTACTCTACTCATACTACTCTGATCGAGTAACGCCAAGTAGTACTCTAAGTATTCGGGCTGTATCAGTCCGGGCTAGGCCAGGCCAAAGCTCAGAGTAGCGTTGGAGTAGCGTTCCAGACCTACTAAGAGCTTAAGTAAGATCTCTTTTCTACTATATTTACGCTATAACTCCTTTAATAATAGCTTTAATCAATCTACTCTTAATTACATAATAACAAACATAAGTACTTGATATATCTAACTAGTAATATAACTAATAATAAGCTTTATAAGCCTTATAAATACTTAAGCTATTATTAGTCTAAAAGTCTAGAGTCTTTACCTAAAAGAAGAGACTAAAGAAGAAAGAAAGAAGAAAAAAGAGAAATAGAAATAAGAAAAAGATAATAAAAATACAGTCAGTTGTAAGTTAAGCTTCCCTTTTGACGATATTTTATAAACCGTGCGTTTTTAGAAGAAAAAATTCTCTCTTATTTATTTTAAAAAACCGAAAACTAAAGTACTCTTTAAGATATAAAACCTAGCTAGAAAGAACTGCTATATCTTCTTATACCTCCTCTCTATTTATTACTAATAATATTTAATTATTCAAAACCCCTCTTTTCGTAAGAAAATTTTTCATACCTCTATAATTCTACTAAGACTCTATAAAAATTTAGACATATATCTAAGTATCTGTTTTCTTTCTAAAAAGTTTATAGAGTAAGAAAGGAGGTATAGAGCTCTTATTATCTGTTCTTAAGGATATATTAACATACGTTATTATTAAGTAAAGAGGGAAAGGGTGTCTAGGTAAAAAGTTTTTCTCTAAAAACGCACGGTTTACAAAATATCGTCAAAAGGGAAGCTTAACTCGCAACTGACTGTAGCTAAAAAGAATAACTTTAAAGACAACTATTTTATACTTTAGTTAGTTAGTTATTTGTTTCTTTTTATAGTATACTACTTAGCGTACTACTTAAGTGGTTATAAGTAACTACTCTACTCTACTTATTTATAAACTCTATCCCACTTTACTCAGACTACTTAGAATACTACCTAAGTACCTGAGTATTTCTTTCTTACACTGGTGATAAGGTTGTTGTAGTGTTAGAGAGCTTGTCTATAAATTGAGGCTAAAAAAGTACCCTGGGCAGAGTCACCAAAACGAAAAAAGGTAAAAGATAGGGTTATTTTTTGTTGCTTAACTGTTGTTGACGAGTGGTAAAGGAATCTTTTATATCGTGATTAGAAGTAAAACTGTCCTAGTTGCTATTCAATAGAGTGCACTTCGTGAAGGTTGACGACGCTTTTCGCGTGCTAAGAACTCATGGTGGGGAGACAGCTAGCTGTCTTTGAAAACGCAAACTAAAACAATCAGTAAAACCGCATATTTGAAATTTCAACCGCGATTTTCTTTCATGGTTGTTTGAGCTCTAGTTTTCCCACTGGGGAAAAAAGTGTCATCCTAAAACGTGGGAAGAACCAAGTTTTTAGAAGAGACGTAGGACAACAATACGCGGCAGGTTTTAGTACCGCCAGCGTATTCCATCTCACACCTTCTCATGCCCTAAAAGAAACTCTCAAAATTAAGACAAAATTCTGCGAGAACTTTCCAGCGGCTAATTGCTGCTTTTTCAAACAATTAAAAGGTTTCAATTCGTGGTTGTATTTTTATTGCAGGTCTGCGACTGTAACTCGTGTACTAAATTCAGGCACTTCACCTGCACGGGATACAGCACTATAATTGTAACCCCCAAAAGAGGTAGGAAAAACACGAAAAAAATTTGAATTTTCTAAGTCTTGTGCTATGTTGCCGTCAATGAATTCTTGTGCGTTACATGTTGACGGACGTTTTTCTGTCCAGGTACAGTGAGCCATTCTAACACCCTATTGTAAACAAGTTAATCAATCCGAACTTCATTGTTCTAAATCATCTGTCAATATTTCGACTTGTCCCTGGTTAAACACCTTGAACTACCCTAGAGATATGGAATAACGAGATAGGTAGGCAGGTTCGACCCCAAAGTATTTGATGCTGCTTTTACTGAGACCTGACCAACCCTTGAAGGATTCGCGAATGTCGCGGCTAAAAAGAAACTTTTCCGTTGACAACATCCCATCTCCTCTCCATCTCTTCTTTACCCCATCAACACCCCGCATAATCCATTTCCCTCCAATTATTGTGACGTTCATCTCGCGGCCCTCAGGATCGCGGATCGTAGCATGCCGTTAAGCCTCAATCTCCCGTCTGCCATCAACCGGATGCGGGCTAGCTACCCAGTCTTCGACTGCCTACTCCACATAAAACAAACCAGAGCGCGTGGTATATCGATTTTTTTTCTTTGCAACTCCCTCTAGTAGTTTAGATGACGGTTCTTCGGCTCCCATTCCGAATTATTTGGGCACATGGCTGGGTGTGTAGTCCACACCCTAATCCAGCTTCCGAGGTGAGGAAATTGACCATATGGTGTGGGTGGCAACTCAAAATCAGCTATTATATATTGTTCTCCGTTCTCACTTATGTACTTTTGGAGTTTTTGATTGTTTTGATATTGCCTGCATCTCGCCTGAGCAATGTTTTTCTCCTACTCCGTAGTTTTGGCGGCTTGTGGCCTACTTGTTGGGTCTGTGAATGCAGCCGCTTCTCAAGCATTTACTTGGAAAAATGTCAAGATTGGAGGTAAGTGTGATGCTGATGGTCATTCAGAGCTTAGCTAATATAGGGCAGGAGGAGGGGGATTTGTCCCTGGTATAATTTTCAATCCCTCTGTCAAAGGTCTTGCATTTGCTCGAACGGACATTGGTGGAGCATATCGTCTGAATGCCGATGACTCCTGGACCCCTCTTCTAGATGGGACAGATAATGAAAATGTAAGTAAGCCCATCTTTTTGGTTTAGCGTTGATGATCTGCCCATTTACGGGGGAAAGGCGAGATTCCGTTAAGAAATCTTTACTGATTCATAGAATTTGCAGTGGTAAGCCAAAAATCCAATTTCTTGGTCTTCTACTAACTAATAAAGGCATGACTGGGGTGTTGACGCGCTAGCGACGGATCCGATTGATACTGATCGTCTTTATCTTGCCGCCGGTATGTATACAAATGAATGGGACCCAAACAATGGAGCTATCCTGCGCTCCCTCGATCAGGGGGCCACCTGGACCAAAACAACTCTTCCCTTCAAGGTTGGAGGAAACATGCCGGGACGCGGAATTGGCGAGGTAAGTTTCGAAATCCATTTGCTGGGTTCAACTAAAATTAGAAAAGCGTCTTGCCATCGACCCAAACAAAAATAGCATTCTCTACTTTGGGGCCAGAAGTGGAAAAGGTCTGTTTAAGTCCACGGACTATGGCGTGACGTGGACCAGCGTTACATCGTTCAAGTGGCCGGGTAAGTAGAACCAACCGTTTTTCTTTCGTGTCCCTTATCTGATCATATTTAGGGACATATTTCCAAGACCCTTCTTCTAGTTACACTTCCGACCCCGTCGGAATTGCCTGGGTAACCTTTGACTCTACCTCCGCTTCGAAAGGGACTGCAACACCACGTATATTCGTTGGTAAGTGTAAAGCCACTCTCGCGGTGGACATTACAAGCGGCAGTAAATACTCATTGTTTTAAAACATCTGGGCCAATATTCCAACTTGTTCTAAGTGTTTTGAGGAATTTCCTTGACTTGCCCTGAAAAGCTGAAACAACGTGCGCGAGGTAGGCAGGGCAGGTGGGAACCTCAAGTATTTACTGCCACTTCTAATTTCCCTCGCGAACCATCCTTCTTGGATGGTTTAGCTAATAAAAACAGGCGTTGTCGATGCAGGACAATCAGTCTTTAAGTCTGAGGATGCAGGAAATACTTGTATGCTGTCGTAGCCTCAGTTTAATTTTAATGCTGACTATTTGCAGGGAGTTGGGTCTCCGGAGAACCTCAAATTGGCTTTATACCTCATAAAGGTGTGTTGTCTCCAGCAGAGAAGGTTCTTTACGTTAGTTACGCAAATGGCGTGGGGCCATACGACGGCACAAATGGAACTGTCCACAGGTATGCACATTACAAAGCTAGTTCCATCATTGGCTTTACTGATAATCGAGTTCTAGATATAACATCTCCACTGGGGCTTGGACAGATATTAGCCCTACCCCTCCAACCACGTCATCAAATTATGGCTATGGTGGCTTAACTGTAGACTTACAAAGGCCTGGTACGCTCATGGTCGCAGCTTTGAATTCCTGGTGGCCAGATGAGCAGATTTGGCGAAGTACTGATTCCGGAGCAACCGTATGCAATTTCCCCTCCACTTGTCTTCCACCCTCAACGGCCGAGGGGAGTTTCACCCCCTGGCTCCCGTTAGATCTTCTCTTGATGAGAAACACTTATGTTAATACGTTGCCAGTGGTCTCCAATCTGGGCTTGGAGTAGCTATCCTAGTCAAGATCGCTACTATGGTTGGGATATCTCTGATGCCCCCTGGCTGTTAGACACTACTTCTACAGCTGATTTCATTTCAAGAGTAGGATGGATGGTTGAGGGGCTATCAATTGATCCTTTTGACTCAAACCACTGGTAAGAGAGCTTTCCATCTCACATGACAAGACATCTGACTCGACTCAGGTTGTATGGAACCGGGGCGACGATTTTTGGAGGGAGAAATCTTCAAAATTGGGATACTGTCCATAACGTTACCCTGAAAAGTATGGCAAACGGAATCGAAGAAACAGCGGCTCTCTCCCTCTTGACTCCTCCCGGAGGTCCGCCACTTCTCTCAGCAGTCGGTGATATTGGAGGGTTTTATCACAAATCTCTCGACACAGCCCCAGCTCAGGCTTTTCACAATCCAACCTATGGCACAACGAGAGACATTGATTATGCTGGTAATAAGCCTGCTAATATTGTCCGATCAGGGGAGAGCGATACAGCAATAAAGGTCGCTTTATCTTCTGATTTTGGGGTTACTTGGAGTGCAGATTATGGTGCTTCGACCAGTACGTTACCTGGTAAGGTAGCGCTTTCTGCGGATGCAGACACTGTCTTGCTGATGACTTCAACTGGAGCACTGGTATCTCGATATACCAACCCGTTCGCTAACGTCCCTACTCTTCCAACTGGTGCTGCAATCGCCTCAGACAAGAGAAACAATTCTGTCTTCTATGGAGGCTCGGCGGGGGCCTTTTACGTGTCAACAAACCTCGGTGTCACGTTTGCAAAGTCAGCTAGCTTAGGTTCCTCTACTACAGTCAATCAAATCCGTGTAAATCCGACGATCGCTGGAGATGTTTGGGCCACAACCGATACCGGGCTTTTTCATTCTCTGGATTATGGGACAACCTTCACAAAAATAAGTGGGGTGACTGCCGGCTATGGGTTTGGTATGATTTTCTATAAAATTGTAGAATATACGCTAACATGTTTTGATAGCATTCGGTGCCTCGTCCAAATCAGGGGGATATCCAGTTATTTACGGATTTTTCACCGTTGATGGAACAGCCACACTCGTCAAATCGGAAGACGTCGGATTGAACTGGATTATCATAAGCGATGTAAAGAATGGCTTTGGTGCAGCTTCTGCAAACTGCGTTGGCGCTGACCTGTCGCTCTATGGTCGCGTCTATGTGGGTACAAACGGTCGTGGGATCTTCTATGGATCCCCGTCTGGGTCTCTGCCCTCACCTACAGCGACCGCCGGTCCAAGTTCAACTTCAGCATCAACAATTAAGTCTAGTACCTCGAGTACAGTCGCTAGCACGACTAGCAAGCCCTCTACATTGTCAACTTCGGTATCTACGTCCAGCGTAAAAACAACCAGCGGAACTGCTACAACTTCTAGGTAAGTCTGAGGACCAACACACTTCACTTCAACTACTTACTATCTTCAAGTACTAGTAGCGGGGCAACAAGTACACCATATGGACAATGTAAGAATCCTAACTTCTTTGATTGCAATGATACTAACGAATTTAGGTGGTGGGTCTGGATATAATGGTCCTACTGTGTGCCCATCGGGTTGGAAATGTACTTTTACAAACGAGTTCTATTCTCAATGTGAGTGCCCGCTTCATCTCAGACTAATGGAAAATACTCTAATAGTTTTTGCAGGTGTTCAATGAACTATCGGAGCGTCAGGGCAAATTCCCCGTCTCACGACAAATCGAGACAATGAATAGCTCTCGTTACTCTAAACGACTCGCCTAGATTACAATTCTTTTAAGACCCTAGGACGTGACGTGACTGTAACAATTATCAATTCATTGGAGTTTTCCTTCAAATTTCGAAAATCAAAAGCTATCACGAGGAAGTGTTAACTGGAGTGGTAAGTCTCGGGTATTGATAACTGGATTAAGATCTCACTTGCAGTATATGTGCATACAATATTACTCAGCGTCATCTAAAATGTGTACAGTAATCTACGAGAACACCATTATCCCAGTTAAGTAAATGATCATCATGCAGTCCTACACCGATGATAAAAGTATCTTCTTCAACTTCAAATCCCCTTACTTTCCTTCTCAGTCCGATTTCAGCAATGCCTTTATACTGCTTGGTCCTCTTCTTTCTTACATCATGGGTTACCAGAGCTGCAAACAGCGATATATGGACTCAGCTGAATCGAACAGTCAATGGAAACCTTCACTCTGCGAAACCCTTCTCACACTCATGCTTCTCTGCCGATGATGAATCCCAAGCTTGTCTAACCCGACTTGCAGTCAAATTTCAAGTAAATTATACAACTACTCTCTACCGCGCCGAGTTCTACAATGGGTTTGCGAACAACCAAGACGAGCTCTGTCTCACCAACAACACAGACAAATGCCTTCTTGATCCAACATTTCCAGCCAACCCCTCTGCATTTACCAATCAGACCTACAATCAAGGAAGCGTTTCAAGATACTACATCGATGTTCGATCTCCTTCACAGGTCGTCGCAGCATTCGAATTTTCTCGATATACCGGTATCAAACTATCAATCAAGAACAGCGGACACGATTATCTTGGACGAAGCAGTTTCAAAAACTCTTTGGCTATCTAGACACGCAATCTCCGCAATCTTTCTCGCAACCCCTCATTTATACCCGAGGGTTGTTCAGCCTCTATGTTTCGGCCACTTGATACAATAACTACTGCCGCAGGTGTGAACACTAGGGAAGTCTACTCCTTCGCAGACTCACAGAATGTGACCTTTATTGGCCCACATGGGGCAAGTATCAGTGTCTCCGGGGGGTGGGTTTAAGGAGGCGGGCATACTGTTCTTTCACCTGTCTACGGACTTGGTATTGATCGGGTTCTCCAGTTCAAAACTGTTACTCCTGATGGGGTGGAAAGAGTTGCAAATACATGTCAGAATGAGGATTTATTCTGGGCATTGAGAGGAGGTGGAGGAGGGACGTTTGGTGTGGTATTGGAAAGTACGCATCGTGTTGAGAAAGCCGTGAGCTTGGTAGTTGCGGAAGTAAGGTACAAGCAGACGACGAATAATTTGAACAAGTGGTTCGGTTTACTGGACAACGATTCATTGCCTTGGGTCAAGCAAGGCTGGGGGGGTCATTTTCGATCAAGCAATCTAGTGAGTGTCACATCACTACTATCTATCTCTAGAAGAGGCAAAGGATTCGATGAAAGCTGCAACCGACTTTGCCCTTGCAAACAATGGGACCTTTACCGTTGAGACCTTGCCATCATGGCAAGCATTCTACACCAAATATCTCGTCCCAAATGAAGCCGCTGTCGGAACGCCACGAATACTAGCTTCTCGCTTAATCCCCTCGATCTTCTTCTCCACACAGGAAGGTCGCACAGCATTCTTTGAGCGGCTACAGAAAGCAATAAAGTTTGGATTCTCACCCTATATTCCTACAGATACACCATTTCTCTACCCATATGCTCAAAACTCCACGTCATCAACAATAGCATGGAGATATTCCGTCTGGATGTTGTCTTTAGGTGTGGATATCGGGTGGAATGCAACACTTATTCAACAAACAGCCACTCTGGCAAAGCAAGCTTCGTCAATTAAAGATATGGAGGATATGACTGTTATATTTGGAGGTGTAGATGGGAGTTATTTCAATGAGGATTCGCCCTGGACGAACAATTGGACAGAGAAATGGTGGGGAAAGGAGAATTATGAGAGGCTGCGCGAGATCAAGAGACGATACGACCCAGAGGGATTATTGAGGTGCTGGAAGTGTGTTGGGTTTGAAAGAAAAGATGCTGATGAGCGATTTCCATGTTATGGTGGAGTCACAAGCTTAGTCTGAAGCTCGTCGAAACTGGTATGGAGAATAGTAGTTGGGATGGTGTTTCTCAACCGAGTTTTGCTTGCTAGATTTGTAGGAAAACAAAAGAATGGAGCAGCGAGTTACTTTGGATTATTTTTTGCAGTAATGAGCTTATCGTTCTGTGAAGAATTAGGATAAGTGACAGGATTTTATGTGATTTATGAAAACACACACAAAAGCTCTAGGAGAATACCTTATTTTGTGGTGGATCCCAGCGATGCGTAATATCATTTGCTTGAGAATTTTATTCTAGAAGATCCAGTACATAATTTTAGAAAATATTGTTTAGGTATAAAGGTGTGGTGTTGATTGAAGAACATTCATCAAAGAAAATTATTCAAGAAGAGTGGCACAAACGAGTTGATGAAACAAAGTTCGAATATTTGTTTTGGTGACTTGTTGGTATATGCTTTACACAGATAGGCGCACATGTTTTCCTATTGGTCATCGAAAGAGCGATATTTGATTTTAAAGTAGATTGGTTCATCTAAAAATATGTGTTGCGATTCTGCTGGGATTTACCGCCGGGAAGGCAAAACTGCAATCTCCGACATCAACTCCGAAACTCCTTCTCGACAAATCACCTTTCAACCATCGCCATCAAGAGCCTCATCCTCTTACAACTGATATACCTTGACCGAATTGACGGTCCAATACGCGGGGGTAAAAGCCCCTGGATTAGCACCAACGTAGCTCTCACAGCTCCCTTTGGACGCGCAGCTCGAACTCCCCCAAACAGCTCCAGCCCAATCTCCACAGAAAGTGGTGTCAAAAACAATGTTTTGGTTCATGAAATGGCTGTCCACATTGCATCCAGAACCTCCATTGAAGGCCACGATCGGTAACCCCCAATTTCCCGTCACAGGGTTTCCTGACTGGATATCGCCGGGAATCGCGTTTCGAGGAAAGAACCAGACATAGATCCCAGAAGATTCCCATTGCATAGCGTAGACTCCTCCGCCCACGTTATTAAAATTGTCACCGAATGGGGCAGACGTAGTCGCACTACAACCTGTGTTTGCATTTCCCGCATTGCACTAGAAAATCTGGGAGTCAGTATACTTCTGTAGGAATGCTTCTCGGGGAATGTCTCAGCTCTGGGATTCGCCCAAAGAAGCCATTTTACTCAGAGTAACTGGGTGCTAACATCCGGGTTTTGCAAAACAGTTCCACTTTGGGATCCCGCGGTGTCCATGGTGCATCCACCAGATGTATGAAGGGTCACGGCATTTGACCCGGCGAGGTTCACACCTTCAAGTATATCCTAAATCACATCAGCCCTGTATTTCATTCGCAGAAGAAGGCCACGAGGGTGAGACATCCTCATGGCTCAGGAGAATGGGAGGAAGAGCTTACAATTTCACCTGCATTGGGCCACCCAGGTCCAAACAACCAGTACGCTGGCCATACTCCACAAACGCTACCAGGCATATGAGCAATATCTGCAATGAAGAGACCATGGGTGTAGGCCTTGTTTGAAGAGACGCGAACCGACGCTCGTCCACCGCTTGGATTTACAGTGGTATGGTCAACACCCATGTAGATTTGGCTGTTGCCATTGTTGATCAAGCCCAAGTTTTGAGCATCAGCTCGGTTTTTGTAATCGACAAAGCCATGTGTAGGGTCTCCGCCGGTATAAAAGCTGAAACTGTCGAAGAAATTACCGGAGTTGTAATTGTCGACTTGACGATACGCGGCAGTTGCAAATATGTGTGGTACTGTAAGGTTTGCTGCAAGTGCGTGAACTGCGACTGCGTTTCCAGTATTAAAACAAGCCAAGAGGCTAGCACCGATGAAGGTTCGTTTGAAAGCCATGTCGGGACTTGCTTTGAAGCTAAGGATGATTGATGTGTATATGAGGGATTTGAATAAAAATGTGTATAAGGGCTAATATGTACAGCAGAAACCGAGGAGATGAAAGGATAGGAAAAGCTACTAGAAGGAGTGAAAGGGCTCTGGGAGTTCACAAACTCAATGGTAGGGACAACGCTACTATATACTCTCGCAAGTTCCCAAAACGCAACGACAGCTTTGCCTGAAAAAGAAAGGAAGGCATGTTACCGGTGCCATTTCGGTTAGTTTGCCCCGAGGAATCAATAGTCCTTCAACAATAGGCTTCTCCTGGGAAGCTCTTTGGCCTCAATCCACTGAAGGACTGCCAAATTTCGTCTCTGAGCAGCACGCGTGAAGGGCACGGCAGTAACGTGGTATAGTTACACGTCACGGAGAGAAGGACCCCATCAAATGATGGACATCATCCCAAAAGAGCTCAATATCTGGGGTAATGCACTACTCAGAGCAGTGTTGGCAACAATTGTCGTCCCAAGAAGCTTGACGGAAAAGTTATATTCTTCCGGCCTCAGGAACTCCCTTGCCAGGTCATAACGATGGCTAGCAATGGTCATCTCTAAGCCAAGGCGGCTGTCGTGCAGTAGAGATCCCGGAGAATATCCTTGAAATGGAAGAAGAAGCTTCGAAAGACGACAGGAGATGTCAGTGAAGATCGTCATGCGCCACTTCTGCAGGGACAGAACAGAAGCTGTTGTGCTTCTAGTGCCATCGTGCACGTATTGTGTGACATCTCATAGGTTGATGGGTCAGATAACGGTCAGAAGGCTGAGAGCCAACGGTATGGCGGCGTTACGACAGCTTATGTTCGGATATCATGGGAGATCGACAGGAGTCATGATCCCTAATCGGCAGTCTGGTAATTCCACAACAGTGTGATATCCTGCATATGGCCGAATTATGACCGAAGATACTTGGTGAATGTGTGGGGGAATTCTTGTGAGGTTGAAATGTGATATTTGGTGTGTGATAGGATGGAGAGATTGGAGAGGCGGGGTTGCAGAGGAAAGTGCAAGGGGCAACAAACACCGAGGTAAAGCATCTCCAACGTCAGATGACTTTGCTAAATTCTGGCCAGTGTACGAGTAATGATAATTTCCATTAAGCTCTTATGTGATGCGAAATCCCGTGATACACCAAAAAAATGAAGTGATCCTAATTGAGGCTCATCGTATCGGCATAAAAAGGCAAGAGCAGGGACGTCTGTTCTGGATTAGACGCAATTTAAACGGTGGTCCAATGTATGGTCAAGGAACTCACTCTTCCAGATCGCTAAACTAACTGTAACCACTTTGTGTATGGGGTAACGTTCATCTGAAGTTCATTTGAGCCCTAGCAGAGTGTACCTAAACCCGGTCGGGTCAAGACTTGGTGTTTTGAGTCCAAGCCAGCAGGGGGAGTGCGGACAGAACCTTCCTAATGGAAAAGCCTACAACGTAGCATCTTTGGCAGCGTAATCTGCCGAAAAGGACTATAGCTCGTGGTGAGCTTGAAGGTCTCTACCGACCCCAAACATCCCAGGCGATCTCGTTGACTTGATGAGCATTTTACGCAAGGATTGCGGAGGTTCAGCCGGATCAATCTATAGTGTGCAAAATTATTGCGAGAAATCCATAGAGCCTCCTAATTCATCCTGGATTCCTGGTATTGCTTTGTTCTAGAAGTTTTCCGGTCTTCAACTGCCCAAGTTACAGTATTCGCATGTTTGGACTGCAATGGATCTTCCGCCTATGAAATCTTCTTTTTGGTCGATGAGACCCTTCGTCTTAGGAATGATACATTCATCAATAACAAAGAAAAACTACCAAAATGATGAAATTATAATTATAATTTGTCCCTCTTCTCTTTGTGAAAGCCAATCAGGGGCTCGCTAAGCTTATTCAGCCGAATTGCCCCACCTCCGACTGTCGCCTTGGTGGAAGTGTTTTTCTCTAACTCTTCAACTCACGTCCATTGCCAAAATGGTACTTTTTGAATCGCAACCAGACGACCCTCCAGCACTCCTCAAAACGCCTATCGATATGAATGTTCCCACAGATTTGGTAAATCAAACTCTCGCCTTACCACCATTCCTTTCAATTCCTAATGCACTCAACCTCCGAGTAATTACTTCTCCAACTGTTATATCAAACTTCCTCTTCCGTCCAGGCTCACTCTCTCACCTCCCCCAAGAAAGTCTCCAAGCTCATGCAAGACTACACTATCACAACCATATTCGACCTTCGTAGCCAAGCGGAAGTCGTGAAACGCCCTAATCCAGACATCGCGGGAATAGAGAATGTCTGGACGCGAGCATGACCTGATATAGGGTCGCGAGCGATTGAAGACCAAGGAGCGGAATTGGGAAACCCTAGTCCCAAAAAGCGACTTGCTCCGTCGGAGTTTGTCCCAAATAATGGCATAGATGGATATTTGAAAATGTATTCGTGTTTTAGAAGATACCCATCGAGACGTATACCGAACTATTTTCGAGAGATTACGGGATGGTGGGGAAGGGGGGATTCTATTTCACTGCACGGGTACGAATTCTTCCATTCTTCCAATAATTGCCTTTCTCGGGCTATCGATGTCGGAACCGATTGAGCTGATAATGGACCTTTCCGAAGCCGGCGCGAGAACTGGTATACTCGCTGCCCTCATCTTATCTTTGGTCAAAACACCCCAAAAAGACATCGCATACGATTATGCACTTGCGAGAATTGGTATCGAACCATTTCGGGAATAACTGGTTGGAGTCTTGTTGTAACAAATAGAGAAACCAAATACCAAAGAAGTATTTGAAGAACCTAGGATGTTAGATTTGAGTGGAATTAGAGCACAAAATATATTGGCACTGTTAGAGTGGATGGATGAGAACTGGAAAGATAGTGAAGTAAAGAGTGCTGAGGGGTACTTGATCAAATGTTTAGGGTTTACCAAAAGCCACGTCGAGAAGACAAAACTACTACTGGGCCGAGAGTAAGAAGACTAGAGCAAAACAAGCAACCCTCAAGTTCAACACAAGCCGAACTCCGTGATATTCGCAAGGTGTGATATGTCTTTTTCAATAAAGGTTCGTTTTCTTGTAAGTCGCCGTTGTCTCTGATTTCTTCGTCATCTTCCAAGGAGTTGTCGAGTTATCGAATTGAGGTAATATTACCGCTCAGAAACAATCAAATTTTTGTCCCACCACCCTACCCCTACAGCTCGCCCCCATAAAACCATATTCCCATTCTCAACCCACCCTACCCTCTCTCATCTTTCCAAACACCCCACCACCTCCCTCCGCACTACCTCAACTTTTCCTAGTCACATCACCTTCTAACACACTCTTTCGTAAAACTGCACCCCCGGCTTTAATATCGCAACCTCCTCATCTTCTTCTATACACTCGTTTGCCGAAGTTAGGAGCTACAAGATCATCTACCACGACCTCGCCTAATGTCGAAACAGCGATATGACATCGTAACTCACATTTTGAGGCACCAACTTTTACGATTCTTATTTCGCACAGGTCCCCGAAGTGATAGATGAGAGTGTTATTGGGTTGAAAAAGAGCTTAATACTAAATAAGACGTTAAAAGCGATAGGAAGTGTTGTTAGTAGAATAGAGGTTACTCGGCACGAATGGAGGCATATATATGCCTCCCCCCTGCTTATTAAGCTGATTCCTCAATTCACTATAAACCCTTTCCATATATCTTAAGTTATTATACTTTAGCTAAGAGATAATTACTATAAACGCGTCTATCTACGTCTTTCCTTCTAATAATAGGCTATATAGCTAAAGCTCTCGATACTATTAGAGGAAGAGACTCTTAGAAATCGGTTATAATTGTCTACTTATTAATATAGTATATAGTTATAGTTTTATTTCTAAAAAATCGATTTAGTCGCGTAGAGATGTTTTTCAATAGATAGAAGTTAATAAGTAGATTACTAAAGACTTTAGTATAGCGTTTTATAAAAATTAATAAGAGAGTATACTAAGTGAACTTATACCTAGTATAAAAGTAAAGAGAAAGCGCTAGCTTAATTAGGTAATTAGTATATAATTAAGAAAAGTTCTTAGATTTAAGCTTTTTAAGATTTAAATTAACTTTTTAGACGCTTTATTTAATTATATATAGTTTATTAATTTATTATTATTATAAGCATTATTTACTCTTTTTACTTAATTTTATATATTTATAATCTCTTAGTATAAATTTACTTTTTTTTAGATAGAACTAATCCTTTTTAGAATAGTAGTAGTAATCTTTTTCTAGCAAGAGTAAATATGTTAAAATTTCGCTAATTTTATACGCTAGCATAGTACCTATACTAGCGTTAGGACAGAATAGTGTTTCCTAAAAAAAAAAGGTATCTAAAGGATTATTAAACGCGGATATCAAAGCCCGCAACGCTACGTCTACCCCGCATCTCACTCCTTTCTCAGCAAAGATGGCAACATCTTCCATCATCTAATACTTCCTACGACTCCTACACAGCCCTACCGAAAAAAGAACCCTTCACCTACCCGCGGAAGAATCGGTAGTGCACGCCTCTCATCATCAACAACCCTAACAAGGAAGCTAGCAAGGATCAGCTTACACCAAATATCATCTCTCTCCCATCTCGTTCCTCAAACCAGTTAGACAAGCTAAAAATTTAAATCACAAATTTGAGCATGAAACCTCACAGTAATCGGAATCCCATACCCCGAATTTTCTACCCTCTGTTTAGCGTCTAAAATACCCCTATATCTCTGCTGCGCCATCAGCCCTACCAAAACCCCTCACCCTCACCGTCCCCCTTAACCTCGCATATCAAAACAGTACATAGGATCAAAAGAGCAAAAAGCGAAACCAATGTGTTGGCACCAGAAAACTAACATTGTAATGCCTAATTTGCCACCCCAAGATTCATAGGCGACGGTCGCAGGAACGAAAAGATTAAAACAAAATCGCTCTTAATGATTCCCAACCTATCAAACCGTTTTCGCTAGAGACGAACCTACAAGGATCCAGCGGAAAGGAAGCAACTTTGTATTGTAACCCCAAATGTGAAGACATCTGCATGCCTGAAACTTCCTGGCCCCATCCACTAGTCTAGGGGGTAGCGCGTGTTTTCAGAAGAGATGGGTCGCTTGACAATTCCAAATGAGACTAGTTGCATGTGATTTGAAATTTTACGAAAAAGAGAAGACGCCGTGATAAACTAGAAAGGGTTTGCTTTTGATTGCCCCCTACCCTCTCTCGAGTCCTATGCCTTAAACGCCACGAATGCACAGTTATCAAGTTTTACAAGTCATGACCATCATCGTATTCCACTTCACGAGCCCTCAGCTTCATCATCGGCATCTTCCACGAAGGGAGCTCTTCCCTTCCCCTTTGATTCACTGCGTTCATCGGAATCTATATCTTCAGACAAAACAGAATTACCGCCATGTTCCGTTGTTGTGGCAGAAGCTACACGGGACACATGCGCATCCGTCGATGTTGCCCTCTCCACATGGCTCCCTTGAGGAAGAGCGTCCCCAGAGTTTGGGGGCGGTGGCATTGTCGAAGAAGATGGGATGGCGTTCGGATTACCCGCCGTTAAGGTTGGTCCTGAAAATAGTTGAGGTGATCCCCAGCTGGGTAAAACCGAAGGATTCTG
This sequence comes from Hymenoscyphus infarciens, assembly GCA_001414345.1. Taxonomy (NCBI): domain Eukaryota; kingdom Fungi; phylum Ascomycota; class Leotiomycetes; order Helotiales; family Helotiaceae; genus Hymenoscyphus; species Hymenoscyphus infarciens. The sequence continues at coordinate 111,360 of LLCB01000150.1, read as the reverse complement.
AGACCCGTCACTTGATTCGTTCAATGCAGGAATATTGTACAAGGTGGTACTGGGGAGCGTGGTATTTGAGGCCACGTTGGAAGATGTCGATTGGTCGGCTACAACCGACGGCGGAGTAGGGATGGCGTTTGTGTCGGACGAATGAATTGACGATGCTTGTGATGGGTGATCGGGGTTTGTAGTTGGTGTTGGTGTCAGATTATTATTAGATGTTCTGCTCATAGGGCTGATGGTTCTAGGTTGAGTGGTGGCGGTGGGGGCCGATCCTGAGCTTGCTGCAGGTCCGGCTAAAGGGATTTGTGTTTGACCATCCAACCTCTGTAGCGGCAAAAGTGACCAACCTTCTGGAATCGTAACTCCAGGCGGGAGATCACCACTGCCAGATGGAATTGCCGCTGTGTTCGGACGAGCCCCGTGCCTCTGCATTTGAGGCACCTGAGGGACAGTGACCGAAAATGGCGATTGTCTAGCTCCTAGCGCTCCCATTTGAGGAATTTGGAGGTTCGTCGCGAGAGGGTCTGCTCCACCGTTTTGCACAAGTCGAAGTCTGGCAAGTTCTATCTGCAGCAACTGCACCAATTGCAGTTCCTGTTGAGCTAATTGGAGGCCTCGAATTTCTGCCACGATCTGCTGTTCTATTTGCTGGAGCTGTTCTTGTGTACTCCCCGCCATGTTCGCTGCTCCCTGGGCTTGTGGCTGAGGCTGAGGCTGACGTCTGGGAAAGCCCAATTCCAGCCCATACACTCTTGGGCCACCAGCCACAGCATTATTTTGTTGATTTGGCTGTTGACCACCGAGGCCTTGCGGAAGATCCTGTAAATTGGCTTGCCCAAATCCAACCCGGAGAGGCCCAAAATTAAGCATTCTCATGCGCCCGGCAGCTCGAGGAGCGGCGGGAGGTTGGGGGCCTGCAACGGGCCCGTTTTGCTGTCCTGGAGCTGGTGGTTGAGCGCCCGGGGCACCTGGGTTGGCGTTGTTACCAGCTGGTCGAGTTTGTGGAGTATCAACAACAGATGCTCGGCACGTAGGACAAACCTGCTGGCGTTCGAGCCAGCTCTTGAGACATCCAAGATGAAGGATATGACCGCAAGGCAGTTTTTTAGGTCTTGTCCGTTCATTGGGGCTATTGAAAGCACGACCTTGGGGTGGAGCACCCGGAGCAGCAGGCGGCTCCTGGGGATTGGTGACAGACCAAGGTCTCATTTCCTCGCGACATATGATACAAGTATCTTCCCGTTCGATATCCTCGACGGTGGCGTCCTCGTATCTGGTATTCATATCTTGTGTAGCACGTCGGTAACGAATAAATGCAGTCAACCTTCTGCTGAACGACCGAGCAGTCAAGAATAGATCCCGTATTATGTGGATAGGAAGGCCGTAGAACATGAATAGGATCACGAAGAACGTGACATATATCCCAAGCTTGATGAAGTCTATGATTGTTAGCGATAATAAGTGCCAGGGACCATTTGTACCGACCTGATATGAGGTCAAGAGTCAATACCCAGTGGCCCTTGGCCTCCCAACCGGGAACTTCGATATCCATTTCATCCACGTCATCTTCTGAAGGCAGTGGAGTGTTTGACTGAGCCGCATCGCTTTCCTCCGTACCAGCGGCAGCCGCCACCTCTCGCTGTCTGATAATCGCTGCCCGTTCTTCCCGGACCTCTCTCCGGCGTTCAAGTAGCCTCTCCTGGGTTTGTTTCTTTATCTTGCTGGCCTCGATTAACGAGATGCAGTAGCGGAACCCAGTCGCGAAAGAGCATGTAGTTAATATGGCAAACTCGAAAAGAAACATGACCATCATGTTTGGGCGAGCTTGCTGTATAACGGTGTTGATGGTGTAATTCATCAACCAGAGATCATATAGAACGGACATGGTCAGAGAGATGCTCAATCGGATGTGGAATAATCGGGGATTCGCAGGCGGCTGTTGTTCAAGGACCTCCACCCTTCCATCCCCGATCCAACCCCACACTTTTCCAGTTAAAAGTCCAACAAACATGACCAGGAACCAGGCGCCCACCTCCTCTCTGAATATGGTCATGGCCAGACATGTTTCCGTAATCGCGAACCAGGCTTTCTCGTATAGTTGTTCGATTTCAATGGGTCGCAGAGCTCCGTAACATATGCGCTGCAGTCCATACATAAAACTGCCGTATATAAAGAGAATCAGGTTGATGAGGATCTAGATGGGGGTCAGCATTGCCGCAAAAGCCTTCTGGGAACTGGAAACTAGCTTACCATCAAGCACAAGTTACTTTGCGCCAAATACACACATGCCGAATAGAAGTTTGCTCTTTGGTTGAATGCGGATACTACCACTCCTGCAGCCAGGGCGGTGGATACCTAATAACTCCATCATTAGTTCCGTCTTGAAGTTAGGCTGGGGTTTGGGTTATGGCAGAGCTTACCCCGGCGTACCACGCAAGCCGTCCCATCTTGCGGATTAATGACTAGGTATTTCTATTTCAGCTTGGACCCAAGTCGCGAATAGCCTAGCTGGATGCGTTTGGCTATGTGCCCATATCGTGGAGGATCTAGCGATGCGATTGCGAAGGGGGTAGTTACTGTAGATATAGAGTTGGTTGGTGGTGTTGACACGTTGGAGTTGCTAGAAGCCGGAATAACGTTTTGCCAAGGCGCCGGCGGAGCTTAACCTAGGTAACAGCACTGACAGCTCGTCCTCGTCCGCCGCAATGCGCCCCGGCTTCTTCTTTCATCTTCCCCTCCGTACCTATCTCCTCCCCACAACACCAAAAAAACATGAAATAATCATCGACGACACCATTTAACATCAAACATCTCTCAAGCAGATTCAGCACGCTTTTCCATCACAAAATGCAGGAAAGCTTGAAGAAAGTGCCACCTGATCCGGCATCTTTTCCGTTTCCCACAACATGTCCCTCCAATTCCATCTCATCTCGCTCGCACAATTATCGCGAGCTCAAAGACACACGGCCAGTTGATGAAGATCTCCGAAAAGTATCATGAAGCTTGTAACGAGGAGAAGGCTACTATATCTCTTCTCCAATCTCGTTGTTTTCGCCCTCAAACCAGCACTAGACTGCTCGCTTGGAGAACCACAAAGCCCACACAGCCTTTCCCATCAACTGTCGAGCTCTATTTCTTTGCCCATTCTTCATGCCGAATTGGAAAAGACATTGTCGATTCTCAAGGTACGCTTGAACCTCAGCTGGTTACTTTTTCCATGTCTTGCTCGTCATTAACCCGCAGCTTACGGAATACTTGTCACACGTCATTATTTATTTGCCCTTCCCAACCTTTTCATTCACCTTGCTTGCCAGATGATCTCCAAAGCTTCTTTCACGACTGTTTCGAGTTGAAGGCACCATGCGTATAAAATCAACTTCTACCCTCTCTACTCATCACTGCGGGGCTCGATTGGTTACGTGCTTGCTGCATCTTTACAAGTACAAGGTCGCGCAATGGGATATGATTTCCTCTTGCAAACCGCTTTCACTACCTTATCTCGAGATATCGATATGGTTTTGCTTATGCTGTCAACTTACGATTTGAGCTATGTGGTTCATGTGGGCGAACCATGGCATGAACTCTGTTTCCATCCAGACTTTGTTTTTAAAAAGATTCGCTGCTTAATGCCTACATGACCCAAAAGTAGATGGCATCTGATCACAACATTCAATTACCTCAGAGCATAAACACTGCTTTACTTTCCTTCTGTTGCTGCCGATTCTTGCATGATTGCATTGATCGCATAAAGGGGTGACTAGGGTCTTGTTTGGTGCAAAGCTCGCAAATCAATTTCTCACACTCTGGTTGGGCGGAACAGCCTCCACGAAGCCACCACCAGGAATTCGGTCACTTTCCCATCTACGGCTGCATGGTCGACAGACGATACGGCGCTCCATACCCGGAAAACGAAATCATATCACCAAACCTCGACGAAACTCTTTCCCTGTCTACGGACCCAAGCCAACCTCTCGCTTACGACAAAACAACGATGCCACAGAATCCCGATTCGACCCCGTTAACGACGACAGACTCGAGGACGAGTCTTTTTCAAGGGAGGCTCCGTAGACGAGTAGTGGGTTTTTCCCGGTGTCATTTCATTCATGGATATTCTATATACCTGCTCTCGCAGTTTTGCCAACCGACGGGGAGAGCCCAGGGATTCATTGCCATGAAGCCACAAATGCGGAGACTGTAACCTGTCAAAAATATTGAACAGGGGCATTGGTGGGCGACTAGACTCCAACGGAGTCATACGATTTCAAGACATCTTTGGATTCTGTTACGACAAGCCCTTCTGTTGCATCTTACTAAAAGCATTTTACACCACGTTTTGTTGCACAACACCGCAAATTCCGACGGAAACACCCACAACCATGTGCTTGGGAACGGAGTGGCCCCCGCCGCGCCATCCCTTAAACAGCTGCATTCGCCTAATGGTTTCTTTTTAGGAAAGGTGACTTTAAGGTCTAGGATTCCGAACTATACTCGAGTATTATCCAATGAAGCTTCAATAGCCACCAACCCCGGCACACATCATACAAAGACAGGGGTTGTGGGAAACCACAGACCAGAGATAAGGTTAAGATGGCGCGGTATGCTCGACGTCCGAGGGCGGGGAAGACGACAGTCACTTCGCAAGAGCCGCTTACAGAAAGATTCCTTGGTCTGGAACCGGGACTCCAAATTATCAACGTAGAAAGGTTATCATCTCAAGTCTGGACACAATGTGCCACCTGCAATTCAGGAGTAAGACGTTATCTCGTCAGTCCAACCCCTCCTGTCTTAGATTCGGTAGCACAACTGCCATACGTGAAAGTCCCAAGTCGCCGACCTCAACACCCCAGTAAAGGTTACTGCGAGCACGAGATCTACCAAAATTTAGTCGCATTCCAGGCAGCATGATAGCCTGGTTTGTGCAACACACGTGGCACCCCTAGAGTCAATTAATCAATCGCTATGACTGGAGAATCCCTCTCTCGCAATACGGGCCTTGCATACCCGCCAATACCGGTTCAATTCTCGCGCGGATAACCACAGAATCAAATCGACGACGCGGGGGATGAGGGGATTCCCCGAAATGAATCGACGAAGAAAGTGCTTCAAAGTACGGTCCGTATCTAGCTAAAGTTGGCTCGCTTTCTTGGATGAACCCAGTGGCTTCCTCCCCAAAATTTGGGTGTAAAAACCTATGGGACGATGATACCTAGTGTGGGGGTTCAAACTTACTTGGGGGATAAACCCCCAGTACGCTAAAAGGACCCCTGGCACGAGTTGAAACAATAGTGGACGAGAGTGGAATTACGGAGCTCAAATAAGCCGGCAAACTTTTCATTGGACGCCTTTACGAAAATCGGCGAAGATCTCTACACGGAGATGATGTAGCTCCCACGACTCGAAGAGCCTCAAAGAAAATTGAAGATTGGGGAGTGAACGAAAATGGAGCATGGCAAGCTTGTGAATTGAGGTCCAAAAATAAACTTGTAAGATACGACACGAGGGAGAGCAGGGTTGTTCACATGCACGGATAAACTGGTCCGGGGAATTTCCATGCACAGGCGAATGAAATCGGACAATAATTGAGGCACCTGCAGGGGGGTGACATTATTCCTTTCGCCCATGTGGATTGAAGGTTCTGGCCTTTTCACAATGGTCTTCTCTTTATTATTGATATGGAGCGAGACCTTTTCTGCTTCGGAAAAACCCATCGATTTATCTGCTTCCATTGGAGGCATTGAAAACCCGAAGACTAGGGCTAGAGTAGACGCCTTGAGTCTCACATCTCCGTCAACCGCACCTTTCCTTTCCAGAGCAAATTTTTTAAATCCTGTTGCAAGTTTTTAAGATTGCTACCTATTGAAGCCGATGTGTCGACACCACTAAAGTTATTTTCGGAGTTCCAAATTGCAACACTACCTACAAGATAGAGTATCGCTCGCTAGGTCATCTATACAGTAGCATCACCAACGGTTGCATTGTAATACCAAGGCCACAGTCATGGAACGGGCCATTGTGCGAACGAAAACATTGTTGTAGCTCAATTTACTTCCAGTCCGCCTCCACAAAACTGCCATCACTCAAAGTTCTGATGATGGACACTGCATGGGAACTTATACCATGGTACCGAATACTTTTGTCAAATTGCGCGCGGGAACGTCCTCGATCATGTTGGGAAATTGGTGTTGGAACGTTGCAGCCCCAAGTCCGCAACTCTGCATGTTGCCGTTACTACTTACACGCTTTGACACCCACGCCTGCTTACATTCCATCGATTTAAAGCCGTTGAAGCTTTGCTATGGTGTAGTCGGCGCGATTCTTTAACCTAATCGGCGGAGTGGCATAATTACATGCAGTCATCAACATAGACAGATTTTGTTCGGTTTCATTTACGGGCTCTGCCCTACGGTAATTCTTGGTTATTGATTGGTTACGGAACGATTGCTTTCGGTGACTACTGCCAAGCACATTTCTAGGTACATTTCTGGCCGGGCTCCCTGGGATGGTAGGGGTCATCAACGATCAACTTCTGCATCATGGCGGCGAGACCGAGAGCACAACACCAGGGTATTTAAGCCAGTAAAAACATTCGGTAAGCTAGAGTTAGATCTCCACCCTAAGCCCTACAGTACAGTACGAAGCAGGGGTCATTGGGGAAGCGAGGAAGCGAGGAGGTCCAACCTAACACAGGGCATCTTCCTTGAGCCACGAGGTCTCGATGCTGGATGCACATGCTCACCACGATGGCGCGGCTATGCAACCCTCTTGAGTTATGTTTCAAAACCACCCCGTTTTAGGCCTTGAACTCGCGCGGTTCGCATCCCAATTGACTTGTGCTGTGGCTCATTCTCTCCCAAGTAGTTAAGCTTTGTTACGCCATTTTGAATTCTGATGATTCCACAGCGTTTTTGTACCAACTCCACAGGCGGAATCACGGTCATTGCTCCAAAAATCCCCATATAGACTTTCGGAACTCTGATGGGAAGTTTCTATTCTAGGTACTTCGTACAGAGAACGCACTATCGACGACCTCATCTGGTGAAAAAAACCGATCTCGCTACTCGCATTATGTTCGATCAACGACCCACCTATCACATGAGCCTCATGCCTGGCTTGTGCAGTTTTCATTCGACATTTCAGGAAAGTGGGCAAATACATTGGGCAAGTTGACACGACCTTCTGGGTTTGCAGCCACTTGAATGGCTTGATTTGGCAGAACCAGCAAGACTTATCCGAGAATAGTTCCTTCAACGCTCCTTCGTTTGAAAAGATACCCGTCCAGCCACTCATTCAACAGGAAGTTCACGTTTCCGCATAAGCTTCTGACGCCAAGGTTGGGCACAGTAACATTGCAGCTAGGGGTTGCAGTCCAATTATGAAAGCTCTTCTGTCCATAAGGCTGAAGCGAAAGCAGTTCATATCCGACATGGTGCAGAGACCAAGGGCCCATGAACGTTGAACAACGAATGAAAGGACCACGCAAATTGTCGAAACCCAATCAAATCTCCCCTGGAAGGATGAGAGTCTGGAGAAGGGCTTGCGGCCCCCAAATCAACAACGGCCAGGGGAGAAACTCAGGGGCTCGCCTTCCGGTTGAATGAACCTCAATCATCGGGTGTTGACGAGTTAAATTCTCGAACAGAAGAAACCGAACCACATACACCTTGGAAAGCATAGAGAGTCTGCCTCGCCAACGCACCTAGTATGGGTCTTTCCGTTCCCGCCCGTCTGAATTAGGGAGTTCTCCTAACTTGAACCAACGAACCAACGACACTAACTGGGTGTACAGGGGAGAGTGACTTGGATGCCCCCCCAGAGGGATTTGACACGTTCAACGCAGGATTATCATGACGCACTTATTTTCAATATCGGAATATCGGTGACGATAGTTTAAAGAAGCGAAGGGAGCATATGCCTGCTGCCACGATATCTGAATAATCGGCGTGCGGTAAATGGGTGGTGAGAACGATTACGGTTGAGAAGCACAAAGCACAGCCTCTTTGCGCAGTCCCTGCAGAAACACCAAAGACCTTCACATAAACTTCAGTGCCGAGGGCGTGAAGTGGAGCAGACAGCTATTTTGGGAGCAAGCCGAACTTCGCAACCATGCCTCATTGAGGTGCTCTGTGGCTCGTGGGTATTGGTTGGCGTAACATGCTCGTACCTCAGCCAATCGCTTCGACAATGCTGGTCACTTAGCCACATCAATTTCTGTATCTAGGACTTCGGTGAAGACCTCCCCACCGCCGACCACCCGCATCGTGGGATCTGATTACATACACAGAAATCTGCACCCTCTCAACCTGTCCAGAGCCGTCAGTGACCGAGGTACCAACAGGGACACACCCACCGCTTTAAGATGTCTTGTGTCTCCATTCGTGACGGTATCGTGCATCTAGGCAACCCGCCGAATGATATGCCTCGGGACCAAGAACGGAAGATGCGAGTTTGGAAGTCAATTGGAAGGGTACGGAGAATCTATCTATCTTCAGATGAAATGATGAATCACAGACACCGAGTCCCGTCTCCAACTCGGCACACTTACAATCACAAACCCCGCCCGTCTAGAATCTCGGTGAGGGGAAATTGCCACGCTATGTGCAAAGTGTGTACAGTATCACTAACGTGAGAGGAACTTGGATCTATCGACTTCCCCTGATATCGAATTAAGCTCCATCAACTAGTCGGAAAGGGAACCTCAAACCACCAGCCAGCTCAGAAAGGCGCTCGGAAGCGAGAGACAGGGGGCAACTTTAAAGCTTCCCCAGCCGGAATTTTGATCGCCCACTTGGCCGATTGAGGCAATGAGATCTACACGTACTCTCCTGAAGCGAACCCATATTTCTGGTGAGCCGGGGGTGGCATCCTCTATTGAACGGGATGACGAGATTTTCTGATGATTTCCAAAACTGGGCTGTCGACCCAGGCTAGTCAAGATGCTGTTGGAAAGTCGGAGTCTGTCATCGTTCTCCACTGGACGGGTTGACCGCCATTCCAGGTAGCCCTGAGCAACCAACCCTCGTTGCCCCCGTTGATGGATGTGATGATGGTCTTCTGAAGCAAGGTGAGGGTGGGTGTTTGTGGGATGCAAGCCAGCGATTTGGTTGGAATAGCTACGAAGGTGCTCTTGCTCTTCTTGCCTTGGCCTCCGCCTTTCTGACCGACACGAAGGGGCATGGCGATATCAAGTTGCCCTGGGCATGCAGAACGCCCCTGTCTGCAGACCCTGCGAAATGTGCATTCTGGGCGAGTCCCAGATTCCCAGCCAAGCAATCGACGATGGGTGTCCCAAGCGGGTAAGGCTGTGTTTCTTGGTGCCTGCCAGCATGCACGGATACTGCGGAAGGGAGCTTTTAGGGCATCGGGGGTGAAGTGCCTCCACGGTGAGGATTCAGAACTCTGGAGCAAGTGTGAACGGAGAGCTTCTGATTATAAAGATCATTGTGTGGGGTGAAGGCCTTGACTTGCGATGGCGCCACATGGTTAGTTCCAAGCTGGTCGCTGAAAATGGCGTAGGATTACCTTTAGCCCGCGAGTAGTAGGCGTAACCACAGCGAACAAGCGCGGGGAGCAGGTCAGGCTACGACACCATGACTTTAGAGTCCCCTTTTTTTCTTCGTTTAGAGTAGTACTCTGGGCAATTCGGAGTGTCTGAGACCCAAACTATCTACGGGTGGGCGGCCGGGCACCGCGGCTTAAGGTTAATTCGACAGTCAACACCATTTCTTCCAGGTAGTGTATGATATGGAAGATGATTGCGCTTGATTGCAGAGCATTTAGCGTGTCGTTCTAGGCGGAGAGAAAGCATGAAAGAACGCCTCTGGACGCTGCAAGTTATCGCATACTACTCCTACCACAAAAAGCCATCACTCCACTGAAAGGTGGCTATGGGCCTATAGCGAGGCGCTGCTGGGTGAACTTTCTTCTTCGGTTTTGGTGTTTTGGTGTTTTGGTGTTTTGGTGTGTTGGTGTGTTGGTGTTGTGGTGGCCTGTGGGGTGTTTGGGTCATCCAAGTTCTGCAGATTCAGAGGGCAGTCTAGAATGAGGGAACAGGCTCTTCCCCGTTACTGGCCCATCGTCCCATCCTTGTGCCCTTTTCCTCCCCGGACCCTGTGGGTAGGTGGACCCCTTGCCCTGCCGGCTGCGCATTTTCCTGCTGGTCGGTCTCGAAGGACCAATATTATAATCCCAGCCAGTGCCCCAATTCCAGAGACATTCATCCTACCGTACCTCTCACACTTCCGTACCCAACCCAATCCAATATCAAAAAGGTCTTCCGGATCTGCTCAACTCCCTTGGCAAGAACAAGGCATCGATCAGCAACAACTTCGTCTTACCGCATTGTACTTAATCTTACTGCCTCGACCGAACCTTCCTTTTTTCCCCGTCACCAACCAACCTTCTTATACTTTATATATCCCCTCACTGGCCTCCTGTCTCAGATCCAAGAGGATCAACACCCACTCCAGAGCCAGCCATCCCCACGGAGTTTTCATTATCATCCGTGCAGACGATCCATATATAAGTCAACGTCGACTCACGGTTCAAGTGTCAAGGTATCCTTCCTTGACCACTCCCCTCCGACACCCTGGAGCTACCTATAAAGAGGTACAGCAGCAATCCAAGACGAATTCGCCAGCGAGTAACAGTTCGTCACCAACGAATAACCTGACTCTTCGTCAGTCGGTGATAAACTACCATCTTCAACCCCCCTAACAACATGGTCTCGCTTGCATCTCATACATACAACATGCTAAACCACCTGAACGACAACGAACGAGCCGACTTTCCTCTTTACCCAGATCCACAAATGTTTTCACCTCAAGGGTTCCCATTTACTGGGCAAAACTTCAACATCGACACAAGTTCGCCCTATCCATTCCCAAGCCCAAGACCCCAAGAAGCTTTCCCAGCAAGCACGGGTTTCCAGACAGCAACCATGTATGCGACGGATGCACCACAATACCTCGAGTCACCAGAACTTAGAGGAGCACCATCGAACTACTCGACCGCTTCAGGACCTTCGGCCACCTCCTCCGCAATGGGATCGCCGCACTCAATCCATGGACATGTGGTCCCAGGGCCAGAATGGACAACCCAAGGTGGTCTTGGTCTCGCGCCGTCTATCGTGGGAGTTGGATATGAAAACTATCCTACCGGCAATGAATACTCATTCCCTCCTCCAGGTATGGAAGACTTCGATTTGAATTTCCATCCCGCCAAACCCAATGGCTTTGTTGGTGAGTGTCAAACCATCTCTAGATCTACCTCATATCAGCCTGGTTCTGTTTCTTCGGGTTCTGCATCTCTTTCTTTGTCCACGTTTGCTCCTTCTCCAGCACCGATTGCTTCTTCCAACATGGCCTCGCCAATCACTCCTGTTAGTGCGAGTAGACAAAGCTATGTTGATGAATGTTTCAAATCTCCTGTATCTGCGTTTTCAACTTCTTCTCCTTCTTCTCAACGGCCGTCACAGGCTTTCTCGTCCGCTGGCCGGCCGATGAATTCCTGTTCTCCCGACTCTGCTGTGCCCCAGCAATTTTCTCCGAATACCACGCCGACTTATCGTCAATCTCATTTCTTTTCTCAGTCTAGCGGCAACTTTGTGCCTCCTCTTCAATCTTCTTGTTGGTTTCCTCTGTCATTCCCGCGCACCGTATTGAAGGCACACACTCGACCGGAACAGCCTGCTAACATGTCCTCACTCCAGACCCTTCCATCCTCCACCCCCAATACACCACCCGCCCAACATCGACCACACAATCCCATGATGCCTACCCGCCACCCGCATACCCTGGATCACCGGCTCTGTCACAACTGTCACGGAGCCCACGAACTGGGAAGCAGGGCAGCCAGTCTCCCTACATGGCGAACTACGTGTATCCATACCCAGCCCCTCGCCAGCCTTCTACCGGGGGCTCACGACGATCGTGCAGCAGCCAGGACGGCAACTACAGTGGTGAAGATGCGAAGGAGAAGGGACGATGCACCTATCCAGAGTGCGGCAAGATTTTCAAGGATCTTAAAGCACACATGTTGACGCATCAGAATGAGCGACCGGAAAAATGTCCGATCCAGACCTGCGACTACCACATCAAGGGATTCGCCAGGAAGTATGATAAAAACCGACACACATTGACCCATTACAAAGGGACAATGGTTTGTGGTTTCTGTCCTGGTTCCGGTTCTGCGGCGGAGAAGTCGTTCAACCGCGCCGATGTTTTCAAGAGACATCTTACTTCCGTCCACGCTGTTGAACAAACTCCACCTAACAGCCGAAAGAAGACCTCAGGAAGCCTCAACAGCGGTAAGAAGCTCTCTGGATACGCACCCGATGCGACTGGCAAGTGCTCTACCTGCTCAGCTACCTTTAGCAATGCGCAGGACTTCTATGAGCATCTCGACGACTGTGTTCTCCGCCAAGTTCAGCAAGAAGAGCCATCCGAGGCCATCAATGCTGCGCGCCTGGCCGAGGTTGAACAGGATCAGGATGTGCATGACACTCTGGTCAACAACCAATTGCCCACAACAACCAATGTCTACTCGGCGGACGAGGACGAGGATGAAGAAGACTACGATGATGATAATGATGACGACTTCACGCTACGATCCAAGTCATCCCGTAAGGGACGCGGAAACCGAAACCCGGCCAACGGGGTGCAAAAGTCCCGAGGACTCACTCACTCCAAGGGCGGCGTGACACTGAACACCAAGGGTCGCAAGAAGCGCAAGGACTACCCCTCATCCTGGGGCTGCCCAACTTCCCAGATGAAGTTGAAGAAGCGTGTTTTGTGTGTATTCGATGGACCTCGCCGTCTCTGGAAAGACGATATGATGCTCGACACTGACTACGAGGTCCGAATGAAGCTGGCCAACGAAAAGGCCTACGTCACGGACTTGGATGTCCAGACGATGCGACGAGCCGACGCCTTCCACAACTCCACGGAAGAGGAGAAGGGTCCATGGATCGCGGATGATCTCACCGGTATGGATCTAGAAAGGTTGATGGAGGTTAAGAAGGAGTCTTGAGCCCGTTTCCGCATCGACGTCCGAATCGAACCTACTCACGAGATATGTTTTATGACACTACCTTTCTTGCTTATTGCCATTTTATATCTGCTCTTTTTTTCATGTTTTGCTTTGTGACTCTTCACGGCGCAAGGAGGGCTTACGGACGATACCACACACCACCCAGGACAAAAGCTCATATCTGTTCTTTTATTTTCCCATTTTCCTCATTCTGCATTGGATGGAAGCATCAGAGATAGAGATGGCATGGGTTTCATACTTTTTGGGGGTGGGTTGAGCTTCTCCTCTGCGATCTTACATTGATCTGGCGATGTTTCTACGGCTGCGGGCCGGTTCGTTGGAATGTTGAGTTTTGTGCTGGGAGGAGACCATGTGCTATTAGTAAAGATAATTTAAATGAAGAGACTTATCTCATGAATCCGTCTTGATTGATCAGTTTTGGTGACCTCGGGGGGGTGTTACATGTGATGACGGGAATTTGCGTATCATCACTAATTTAGTCAAGGCTACATAGGTTATTGACCTACGACCTGTAGACATTTTACTTGTAAACCCGGAAATGAAGGGCTCGCAGTAGGTTCCAATGCAATCTCGCTATAGAAACACTCAGAAAACAATAATCCAGTACTAGCGATGTTCCCAATTCTCGGCTCACCACGTGAGGTTACGTAAGCAAGGCTGAACAAGGCTGAGATCCGTTTATGCTGGTACCCCTCACGGCGCTTTGTTTTGACGAATCGTGTGACGGTGCCACGGGAGCTAAAAAGTAGGGTCGTCCTGTCGCAAACGCCAGCGCAACCCCACCTACTAGATTCACTTCCACCACATCGCAACTCCACCATTCGAGCCTCACATTCCGCACATAACCCATCAATTTGAGCAAGAGATTTATCACGAACCTAGAGCCCGACAATCCAATCAGCATCGCCTGCAATCCCCAAACTTGCTAGGGCTACTTTTTCCGACGCCAAACCGACGAGGCAGTGCTTCCTCTCGCGATTGTTGATCGTAGCAACCCAACTCGCGCCCGAACCGTATCGGAAACATACCGAGGCGCGCTGGATCAGTCATCTCAAGGGGCCTCTTGGCGATGAGGAAATCAGCAGGCAGCATGTCGGATTCAACGCCATCCAAGAAGCGGAAGACGCGGGGAACCTTTGCAATGAGATCCAAGACCAGTACGTCCCCTTTCCAATACATACCGTTATGTATATGTGTAATTATTATATACATGGTTATATCTCTAATAGCCTCACGCTTAGTATCATGGCCCAAGAAAGCACTGCCCGTCGAAATCTTTACCTTGATCATCGAATATCTTCCCCGTTCGGCCGTCCAAAACATGCGCCTTGTCAACCACGATTTTGAGGAGAAGGTGTCCGAACATTTATTTAGGGTGGTGGTTGTCCCATTTAGGCCGGAGATATATGGAATATCAGGAGCTTCCGATCCTAGAGTCACTGGACATCTAGGTGCCGTAATGCTACAGGACAAAGGGATGAGGGTTTTTGAGGGGTTCGTCCGGCATTCATTCTATCCAATTGATGGTCTAGACTAACCAATTTAATCCATAGTTTCGGAAATCGAATCCGCAAGTTTGCCATGAGTTTCGAGTTTGACGAGGACAAACTGGCGAATCCACCTCTGAAAAGCGACCAAGAGGCCATCACATCTTTTTGGGGAATCTACCGCTGGCCATACAAGAAATACAATAGATATACGCAGCTTGAAGGCTTGGAGCAAACAGCGGATGAAACACGAACAATGGCCAAGGCTCTGAGATATATTTCACAAGCCAGAGTGTTCGGTTTATCAATTGATGGAGGTCTAGGATGGCTTGCGGGCCCTGATATCAACAAACAGGTTTTCGACAAGGGAGAGAAGCCAGTTGTGTTTGGAAAATCGAGCTTTGTGCCAGAGCCTAGACAATACCCCTCAAAGAGAGTCAAGGTCTCAAGGACTAATGATCCTGCCTTGTTCTCTCAAGGCAACAGCAGTTTGTATGTAGCCTTTGAGCGAATGTTGGAAGAAGCGGGATATCGTGGAGACACTTTGGAAGCTTCAGTTCGTATGATGCTCGAATCCGAAGATTCATTATCAGCTGCTGGTCCGGTTGCCATTGGTTCTCTTGACAACTACTATGTAAGCCCCATCTCCTTGGAGGGCTTTCGCCGAGCTATTCGCGCACCAAGAGGCCTCGAGAATGGACCTATGGAGGCGACAACCAATTCGGATGACGAGGACAATGGGAGTGATGAAGATGAGGAACTTCAGCTCAACCCGCTCTTTTCGCATGCTTCTAGTAGTAGAGCCAAAAGCGACACTTGCCCTTTGAAGCCAAATGATCTCACGAGCGCGCAAAGAGAGATGTTACTTGAGACTGAATGGGCCCAGTGTGCTTTTATGCAATCCTATGTTATCGCTGTCATCGATAACCCTTCAACATTCAGCAAAGTCACTGAACTCAACATTGCACGCATCCCAAGTCGACACCTACCCATGCTTCGACGTGAGGATTTCTGGGATAGCCTTCCGTCACTCGACACCCTTTCTCTGGCTGTAATTCCGGATTGGCGAGAGTTGGTCAAGCTCCCAACAAGCTTCGTTCAGGACAACTCAATTCAACCTTCTAAATCTGTTACTGGAGCATATAAAATTCTTCACGACCAAATTTCTCATCGGACGAATATCACGTCGCTGCATTTCGAATGGCTCTGTGGTGGAGAATATGCGCCTGGTATGTTTTCGCGTAATCAGCACCTCCTTGCAGTACCTCTGGTCCCAAAAGCCTTTGATATGATCAGCAGAGTTCATTCGGCTCAGGTATTGACTCTGCCTCACGTCAAGAATCTGTCCCTGAAGAACTGCTGGATTTCTCCCCATGTTTTGGGAAGATTCGGCTCATACTTGAGGACTGCAAATCTGAAAAGTCTAAAACTTGACTCGGTCTCTTTGACTGCACCTGTCCCTGCAAACACACAGCCAGCAGTTGCTGCACCGAATGGTTTGCAGAATTTAAACCCAAATCCTGCCCATCTTTTGTTCAACCAACCTCCACCTATGGCTGCTCAACAACAATTTCTCGCCCAAGCTGCCAATCCTGCCCAATTGCAAAATGCGATGGCTGCACTCGGACCTCATCACGGTCCACAACTCCAACAAGCAGTTTTGCAAATGCAGGCTGCCGCACAGCAGCCTCCTGTAAATCCTGACCCGGATCCAGTAGGCTTGGAATGGCTTAACGTTCGAGCTGGTTCGTGGTCTCAAATTATTAGTTCTCTCACACCCGGTACCAACCTGTCCCACATTCGATACGACAAGGAGATTGGACCTGAACCTGCTCCTCGCGCAATCACGAGACTCACAAGGCTGGAATTCATATCTTGTGGCTACGCACGTCTACCTCTTGATTACGACCAGACCGTGATCGATCCCGATGGCACCACACTTCCAAATCATACCTCCAAGAGAGCCTCAGATATTTCAACTCATATGATGAAATCAGACGATCATACGCTTGCGACTGTTGTGAATCACATGTCGGCTATGGAGATAGCTACTCTCCGGAATGCGTGGGATATGAGTGTTGGCTGGGACGGTTCAAGAAAGCAGTTGGCTCATGAGGCGAGATGTGATGGACTTATGCATGCGGGACGGGGACGATTTGATGGACTGATTGAAGTTGCTGAACCTCCGGTTGAGTATCTACCCAGTCCCCAAAGCAGCATGAGTAATGCTTAGGACCTTTTTAATCCGAGGCATACCTGAAACTGAGATGAAATTCGCAACCTGGATTTTTCTCGTTTGTGGTTTCTTTCTTTGCGCAAATTACACTTCACGTTGATGGAATTATGTATGATGTTCTCATTTTCTTCTTTTGTCTAAAAGCATAGCGCGGGTGGGATATGGATGGTGGGTGCATGAGAGATTGGACGATACATATGGCTTTTGTCTCAGGCTTTTCCTTCATGCGATGGCTTGATAGGCTCACAGCGGTAGTCATATTTCGACCTAGCGTACGTAAGGTTCTTCGAGATTTTTACTCTTTTGCTTCTTCTCGTTTTCTTCTCTCTTTTATGATTGAGGAAATGAGGTGTTGTGTATTTGTATACTTGTAGATGTCTTGATACGACCAAAGAGCGAGCCGTGTAGGTGATTGAATGTAGAGTATTGTAATTCGATGTCATTTTGCAGCTTGAAGTGTCGTCATTTTTCATGTGAAGGTTCTGTTGATGTGGCGTCAATAGTTTGTTGGTCTAAGGGGACGGTCGTTGGATTGTGGCTGGTTTAGGGGAACGGCTATTTTGGCTAGGGAACTATGGGGTTTTGCTAAGTTAACTAAGGCGCCACGACCTGGGGAAGGGGGCATCACATAACACAACGGCTCTCTAATTACGCATTGAGCCTACGTTTACCATAGCAACGGCGTTTGCGCTATTTTGGCCAGGGAGGGAATGGTGGGTGAGTACGGGGTTTCAACAAACGATTGAGCTAAGCGTCCCGAATGTATGATGGTTTGGGGTAGCTCTACGTTCTTGCCCTGTGGGAACGCCACTTATCTTTGATAGCGCTAGGGGAGATTCGGAGGACTTTCCTTGGCGCCGCGCTTCATTAAGCCTCGCGTGCTTGGATGGTTAATGGGTTTATGCCTCTTTAAGCGGTCCTTCAGTCCCGATCCATGACGCTCTGCTAGTGGGTTTGACGTGTCTGTATTTAGACTTCGGGATTTTCGGCATCGCTAATAGATATCGTCTTATTATCTTGTGTTGGAAAAACTAGAGGAATTATATCATACTTTAGTAGCCAAGTCGATTATCCGTTTTTGCGATTTAGGTATGTTTCCTCTTAGTCGACGGGAAATGAATGTAATATGTGATTCGCAGACTAGATAAGATTATATCTAAGACATTTTGTAGGTTGCTAAGTAGTGAAGTGGTTCTTAATGATATGAGTAATCTTGTTAGAGAAGGTCTAGAACAATTTCTTTTTCTTCCAGCAAACTTTTTATAGTTGGTCTAGAGCTATTCAAGACGAACTTTCTAGAGAGTGCAATTCGGACTTTCTGCTTAAATAGCGCTGTAGCAAGGATTCGAGATAAGAAATAGCTAGTGAGCTTTCACATGTCGCTTTGTTTGTTTTGTGTGATAACTTGCAAAGTGTAAGTTCTTAAAAGGGATTCAGTTATTAGCCACTATTGAAAATCCACTTAAACAGAAGTGAAGTGAAATAGTTTGCTTTCTGCCTGTTATGTAAAGGTTGCTGTCTTTAACAATCTTGTTCGGAGTCTGGTAAGATCGGTAATTCCGAGGAAGTTTCGAAGTGTTTTGAGAGTATACTTTTTCATCGTCTCAATCGTTTATTATCATAACCAATATCCAAATTAATGAAATTAATAATGGACGCGCTCGTTCAAGGGCTTGACGTGGTTTATGAAACGGTTGGGTTGCCTTAGTTTTGAAGAAATAATAACTGGGGTCTTTGAAAGAGGGCTGATTAGTGACTATTGAGAGAGACGCTGTTGTGGTATAGGCCTTTCTATTACGTCCTCAAGTAAGAGAGAGGACGTGCCATCTTTAGTCTAAGAAACACGGCTTGGCTCTGAGAATACTTGCTCTTTTCACAGTGGTACATTACAATTCACGAAAGATTAGTAGGCGCAGTGTGGTGAAAAGTTCAACTAGCGTACTCGTACTTTTAGGCTATTTTTGATAATCTAAAACAGTACACAGTTCTAAGAATATTATCAAAACTAAGTAGAAAAAGAGCAAACTAAACTACAGTCACTACTCTAGTTTTCTAAAACTGTATAAAAGAGTAGTAGTTTATTAGGAAAACCCTCTAAGATATCGAAAAATAGGTTAGATCTCTAAGAGTTTAGTTAAAGCTAAGATAAAACTTTTGGATTAACTCTTTCTCTCCTTTGCTACTCTTATTAGTAAGCTATATAGTCTTTAGCTTATCTTTTATAGGAGAAATTACCTATATATCTAATATAGTAAGTATATTAGCTAGACATTTTCCCTAGAAATTCTACTATAAAAGGTTTATATATAGTTTCAAAACTGCTCTGTTAAAACCGAACTAACTGACAGTTCTCTTAAAACTAAGTAAAAGAACCCTAAGTAGCTACTTAGTTCAGTTAGTTCTTTAAGAACTGCATATATTCACCACACTGGTTAGGCGAAGCACGAAGATTATGGTTCAAGGTATTAAGCGAGTGTTAGTGCAGGTATTGGTGCTGTTACGTCCGCTGAATCGACGACTGGTTTTGGAGCAAAGTCTATATTCCTTATAGCTGAACATTACCGGTTTCGGAAAGTTGGATTTCCTGGAGGAGACGAAGGTCTGTGGAATTTTGCGATTTTCAGATATCAACAACCTCTTTTATGAGGAACTCAATGAGGAACTCAATTCTTCTGGACCTTCCAAGTTTGTAAAATAGGTAAGTCTACGATGGACTATTGGGCTCTTATGTACTCAAGGCTACCGCTCCAAATGCTTCATCGTACATAATTTTACACGTTCTCTTGTATCTTGCATAAGTAGAAGTTGTTTTCGGAAGTCATTTGAGAATTCAAAAGCACCAAACAACCCAACCGAGTTGTTCCCTTTCGATAGAGTTCTATGATTGTGATTTGTAAAGAGAAACCGAGAATAGAGCTCGCCTGGGAAAGAGAGCGGTGGTTACTGTCTTATCTTCGCTATGTATCAATTATTTTTAAGAGGGAGTGGGGTTCAAGTATTCTAATGATGCAGAAACTACGGAGAAGGAAGAAAGGAAGAAAGGATAGTGACTAGATTGGGGCTGGGGTGCCAATTTTCTAAAAGCGTTCGCAAGGGGCAAACAGACCAAAAGACGAGGGCAGTTGATAAATCTGTATTGGCTATTGCCGTCTATTTCCGCCTCCTCTTGGTCGTAGAAGAAAGCAGACTTATGATCTCGAACGCAAACAGAAGACTTATCAGGGCGTCCTAAAAGTACAAAAGTCTAAGAACGACTAAATCGCAAATCGCAAAAGTTAAGTATTTATTAACTAAAGCCTCTAAAAGCTATAGCGAATCTTAAATTATATTCTACTCTCTGCTTAATCTCTTACCCCTTATTCTTTTCTTTTATATATTACGTATACCGAGAGAGTGAAGATGAGAGTGTAGGAGAGAGGGGGTAAGAGAGTAGGAGTAAAAAAACATTTTAGAGGAAATGTTTTTCCTAGCGTAGGTAAGAGGAGTTTAGCTAAAGTAGTAAACAATCCCCGCCCCCTCTTCCCCTCTTCCCCTCTTCCTCTTACTCCCTTATTTATCTAGAAACAATAGGAAGAATACGATATAAGAGTTAGAGAATAGGTAGTAAAGATACGATAGTAAGGGGGCGATAGTAAGAGGGCGATAGTAAGGGAGCGATAGTAAGGGGGCGATGTTACTACTATATACGTAATACTTGTTATTCCACTCTATTCTTTAATTAGCTAGTTACTATAGTTAAGACTATCTAGTCTTAATATAGAGAGAGGGGAGAGGGGAGAAAGAGGGTGTGGGAATTTAATTATTCTCTTTTTTACTTATAGATAGTAACATTTTGCGATTTACGATTTGCCATTTACGATTACGTCGTTTTTAGACCTTTGTAGATTCAGGATGCCGTACTTATATGTAGGTTTGACATTGAAAGATAGGAAGGAAAACATGTAGCTATCTCGCGTTCCCCCGAACTGAATCCTAACACTTTCCCAACACTCAAGCATGGTTGCAATATCGGCTTATTGTGAGAGGAGAAGAGCGAATTTGGTGAAGTCAAAGTACTCTTTGGGACAGAAACCTTCCTCTGAGAAGACAAGTTCATTGTCAATTATTCCTCCGGGGGTAGTTATTTGAAAGAACTACAATAATTGATTTAATGCAATTAAGAACTATCGAGGGGACTGTAAAAAGGCTTCAAGACCTTTGAGAATACATCTCAATAAGTACGAATCACTCCTAATCAAACAGCACTTCTGGAAACTGGACAGTGTTAAAGCGGTCCGTCCAAAATGCTTATGTTAGACAAAGGAATAGGATAGAGGTATAGCAGCAGAAATCGAACTTGAGCGTTAAATTGAAGCCGTAGTCATATCATTAACACTCGAACCAAGATGCTCGACGATGGAGAGATATTGTTCCAGAAACAACTTGTCCAAGCCCCTCTGCTACCCTTCGACCGGTGACAAGGATGGGATATATATAAAGGCATAGGTAAGCACATTCGCCACATCGAGATTGGAGACAAGAATATATGGGAAACTGATCCATCCATTGCAGACTCAAAAACGAAAGATTGGCGGTTTTGTAATACAATATGTACTGACTCTGTAACTTTCACCATCCAAGTGGATGCAGAGCCGAATCTCGAAAAATGAAAAATGCAATTCTCACTCATAACGTCGTATGTGCTTTAATGAATCATTTTTTCTCCTTGGTGACCAGCAAATAAGCTACCGAAGTACATATCATCCCATAGAGAAGCGTCTTCAATAATGACACCGTCAGTCATCAGGAAACCCATTCGCGCCCCAAACCATAAAAAACAGCCATTTATGCAGCGGTGATAGCACGATGTTGACGAGCACCACGTTGTCTTGAGGACAAGTGTGCTGCCTCACGACCAGCAACTGCCTCGGACTTCTGAACGACCTCCTCACCCTCAGTCAAAATCAACTCGATGTGGCATGGGTTGGACATGTATGGGTTGATCTAGATTCTCGTTAGCGGTCCATTCCTTCTAACCTTTCTGTCTAGATATCCTTACACGACCATGGGCACGGTATGTTCGTCGACGTTGCTTTGGTGCTTGGTTGACTTGGATGTGCTTGACGATCAAGTTACCGGTATCAAGACCCTTGGTATCTGCGTTGGCTTCGGCGTTCTTGAGGAGACCCAAAAGGAACTCGGCGGACTTGACTGGCCATCTTGCGCGGGAAACACCGAATTGTTTGCCTGAAATTAACCCCCATTAGCCTCTGCCTTTGCGAATATGTGCCCCTCCCAATTGTAGTATTTCGTGATTCGTACCCTGTGCAGCTCGTCCAGTTCCACCAGCATAACGTCTCATTGGGACAGCCTCCTTCTTCTCCTTAACATGCTCGAGGAAAGCAACAGCGCGTTGCAACTTCCATCCGTTGATGGCTTGTGCGGTCTCACGCTAATTTCGCCGTTCAATCAGTATTTTTCAATTCGAAGATCTCTGCGCAGCGAGCGGGACGTACAGTGTTCTTGAATGACACTCTCAAATAAGCTCCCCTCGAGCGAGCGCTCTTCGTAGGGTGGATCTCGGTCGCGGCGTATCTGACCATGGTTGCGATTTGGCGTGACGGCGACGATGGTTGTTGGGTATAATTTGAGGTACGAAAGTTCGCAGCAGAATCTCGAAAAGTAGGGTGTCGCCCTCAAAATCCAGTCGCTAATCCCTTGGCGTCAGCACGGGCCACCCCACCACCTCGACTTTTCGAAAAACTCTGGTCTTCACTCACTTGACCGATGCAACATCACAGCTGTTTTAATTTCTTCCAAATTTCATGTTACAATTGATCCTCTAAACTTGAAAGAAGATAGGGGTCCTAGAAATTGCCATCCTTATGCCCAGTACCCTTCTGCTCATGGAATTTTTAAAAAATATTGGCGTACTAAAATCTATACATAGCCGGGCACTAAGTTGAAATTCCAAGTTGACGAACATTGAGAGTTGTTATAATTACTTTGTCTTTCCTGAACTGAATAAAATTCAATAGACGAGTCTATTATTTGTCAGTATTCAAACTCTATGGGTCCAGCCGGGAAAAGCTTCCCACGATTATTCTTATCCTCTGAATGGAAGTTTCGATCATCCGTCGTGACTTGGAATAACCAATTCAATTGTTCTACGAGGCTAACATAAATCAATCAACTTTGCTTGATTTCGGCCTATACTTGTGTTCTGAAGTTGGAAGGTTGATTGTCCGGCTAGATCAATAGGAGGAAATCCGAATTCCTTGTGAGGAGAAGATATAGAAACTAAGACAAGAAATCGGAAGACACGGTCATAGAACTTTGAGGATGATAAATGCTATTTATATCTTGATTGAAGGCATCTTCTTCAGCTCCGGATTTGGTAGATTCATGTAGAACTTCGTCTCTTTTTACCTGGTATAAAATACTTCAATTGTTCAAGAAAGCTAACATAATCACTCCTTGAATTTAGGACATTTTGGCAGCATTGTCTCATAGAAGGAATTGAAGGTGCTTTCATGGAACTCGCTAAGCAATCCTATGCTTCTATTTGTACCGGGTTCAAAGATGCACATCAAAGCATTATCTCATTTTCAAAAGCAAATCCGCAATAATTGTTATAGGGAATAGACTTAAACTTATCAACTAAAGTATCCTAATCTCCGAGTAACTCTCGATTAAGTAGATGGACAACAAAAACAACAGCCTAAACCGAATATTTGAGAACTATCTTCTCGAAGTCCAGTGTTTTGGCTTTCCCCGCCTTGGTCAGCCTAGCACTCCGGAGAGGATAGGCTACCCCTCTCTATCAGGAAAGGAGAGGATAGGCTAATTTCACTTACAGGCTAGGCTGAATTAGGCAGGAGAGATACTAAATTTAGATAGGAGAGGCAAGGAAGACCAAAAGAGGGGGCTAGGCAAGGAGAGGTGCTAGGGAGGATAGGATAGGATAGGAAGTATATAAGTAAAAAACATTAAAATAAGCAAAAAGCAATAAAAAGTACTAATATTATAGACTAATTTAAGAAGTATTAAAAACAATAATATTATTAAAGCTGCTAAAAGACGAGATATTATACTTATTATCCTAGCAGATTAGTAACAACTTAATTCTCTTTATCCTACTACTTACCTTCTAAGTCCTTTTCTCTCCACTTCCCTTACAACTTTCGGTCTATAATAATCCACGCTCAGAGACACTAAGTTGCCTCTATTATATCAGGAACTGGTTGAGGCTCAAATACAAGGGCTTACGGGAGTAAACAGCACTAAATTAAGTGCTCCACTAGGTACTTGATTTACTTCGTCCCAGGTAAATCAGTCTATAGCGGGGCCTCCTAAATAAACCCTACTTTACTAGGTCCCGCTATAGACTGTTACGCCTGAGACTAAGTAATATATTTAAGGCTAGCATATACCCTGCCTAGCCTCCCCTGTAGGCTAGGAAAGGCCACCCCGATACCTCGGATAGGAAAGGATAGGCGGAACAAATTTCGGAATAGGATCGGAGTGGCTAGGAGAAGTGATATATTAGGATAGGATCAGGCGGGATAGCCTCAAAATAGAGGCAGGAAGGAGAAGGATCGTCAAGGAAGGATAGGATAACAGATTAGGCGGGGAAACCCAAAACACTGTCGAAGTCTTTTAGAATATAATACGGAAACAATGAATCCGAGAGAAGTGCCTTTATCATCTACGATTTCGTGAGCCTCATTAAATTAAAGTATCAGAAATAGAAACTTGAAGAGAAAAACAGCACTTGACTCGTAAAACATTTCTAGTATCAGTTCACCTGCATCTTTTCGAAGAAATTCAATCATTGAACCAATAATCTCAATTCTTCAACAAAATAGAACAACCAACTCAATTACCCGAAAGAGTTGGAATGACAAACTTATATTGTCTCTCACATTTGGAACTTGGGTTGATCTAATCATTGAAGAGCACCTGCAAAGGAGTAGAGAGCATAAGTCACATGACAGAAGCCAGCTTAGGTAAGGTAGACATCACATGAAGCACTCGCTAGCACCTTGGCGCCAGCACGGGCCACCACTGTACTTTCAATCTGGAGAAGCCTCAAAATTCTGCTCCTCATACAACTCCAAGGACAAACGTCAAAATGTCGCTCGTCTCAGGAGAAAAGACGAACTTCCAGTTCATCCTGCGACTTCTCAACACCAACGTTGACGGTCGTGTCATCACCCCATATGCTCTCACCAAGGTACGTTTCCAGCCTCAATTCCATGTCGCATACCCACCATATCTTCGAGACACCCTCAAACATCACAACAACCTCATCAGACATTGAATATGATCCTAACTTCATCAAACAGATTAAGGGTGTAGGTCGCCGATATTCAATTTTGGTTTGCAAGAAGGCCGATGTCGACTTGACTAAGCGGTAAGAAGCCCTCGGGAGGATATTTGGAGGTTGTGGGAGATTATGCGCGGAACAACAAGGCTGATATGGGAGTACAGTGCCGGTGAACTCACCTCCGAAGAACTCGAGCGAATCGTCACCATCATCCAAAACCCAACCCAATACAAGATCCCAGCCTGGTTCCTCAATCGTCAACGCGATATCGTCGATGGCAAAGACTCTCAAATCCTCGCCAACGGTGTCGACTCCAAGCTCCGTGACGATCTCGAACGCCTAAAGAAGATCCGCGCTCATCGTGGTCTTCGTCACTATTGGGGTCTCCGTGTTCGTGGACAACACTCCAAGACCACTGGACGTAGAGGTAGAACTGTCGGTGTCTCCAAGAAGAAGGGAGGTTAAGCGCATATGGGAATGGGATAAATCGGCCGGATGGAGTGTGGCTTTGCGATGGATTGATACTTTCTGTATCCGGTGCATTATTTGGCTTTACTGCTCTTTCGACATGAAGCAAGAACTCGGTGTATTCTACTGCATCTAGTCAAAGGAACAAAAAATAAAACTTCAACGATTTATCCAATGTGATATGAAATTGAATGGAATCATGGAACAGGACTCGCTTTGCTTTGTAGATTTCATTTTTATGCTCGCTATGCTAACTAACTACTGAAGGAGGATCTGACCAGACAAGTCGGGAATATTGTCAAAATCTCAAAGTCCACTCTCGATAATACGCCCGATATAGCCTCAAACCCGCTCTCAAACCCACTTGATCAATCCTCCTGGATAATGGCCATCTCAAGAACCTCCACTTTACCCTGACCTTTGGTCTCACTTCCAACAAAATCTCCCAAGCCCTTGAAAGCACCTGGCTCTACAAATCCAGTCACCTCCCATTCTGAACCAACAACATCCTGATGCTCAACTTGCTCGATGAAACTCAAAATATGATCCTTAACGGTACCCTTGGTTTTCTCCTCGCCATGTTCGATCTCAGCATGAGATTTTGGTACGGATTTGGCGGCGTGTTTGATGATACCAGTTGGACAAGTAACCCGTAGTCTCATACGAGCTCTCGCAACAGGAATAGGTTGGTGGATGATAAGTGCCTTCATAGCATCCAAAGCCTGACTCTTCGCGCTCTTCGTAGCAGACACACCAGTCCAAGTATGCTCCTTGACCTTTGGTTTCGCCTCTCCTTCTACAGCCGGTGTAGCAGTAGCATCTCCAGCAGTAGCAGCAGCCGTCTTCTCCTGTTGTGCCTGAGACCCTTGCGAACTCAACATCTCAAGTGCCTTCTCAATCATACCCGTAGTATAAACCCTCTTCGTCCTCGGATCCACCAATTTACTCGCCACAATATCGACAATCTCATTATGCACCCTCTCCAACTGTGCCGCTCTTTCCTTCTCTCCCACCTGCAACTCTCCCTTATTCAAAATCTCGAGAATAATATCCTTCACCGGAGTCTTTGCACCAAAGGCTTTTTGCAAATCTGCTGAGGGGGCGGTTTGACCCTTGGAGACATTGAGGAAGACGTTGTCGATTTGAAGGACGTTGTCGAGGTCTGTTTCGATTCCTGAGCGCCATTCGAGGACTTTGTTCTTGTAGCAGGCGATTTCGAAGCGCTTCTTTGCTTTCTTGAGACGGACGAGGGAGACGTTTGTTAGTTTTATTTGGTTGGAGGGTTGGTTTATTGGCATGGTGGGGGTGAGGCTATGGCCTGAGTTTGTGCTTGTCTGTATTTGGTTCCTTTTGGACTGGAAGAGGGTAGAATTTAAGAAGAGATTTGGTGGTGATGGGTTTTCGCTTGAGTGAGCTGATGATGGTGGGGGAGAGGAGGGGAGCAAAATGGAGGGGTAAAGATGGTACTTGATCCGTAAACAGCGTGACACGTTTTTTTCTCGAGCGTCATGAAGGAATTGTTCCTTCCACTTACAGGTGAGCACTCACTCAAATATTGTGGTCTGAGACCCGCCTTGGTTAATGGAGTTTCTCGAGTACGCTTGGGTTGATTGAAGCCCCTCGTAAAGACGATTTCCTGAGGTTCAAAGGTTTTAGCTAGAACTGAACCGCCGAGAAGCCCGATGCGGCACGTGCCTGTCAGACAAGAAGCGACAACCTATCTCGAAGAGCGGCAGCATACGCGTGACGACGCATAAATTCTTCTAACATGGAGCGAATCCAAGAGGGAGTCTAGAGAGTTTGGAGGTGTGTTTGTGATAGGTACCTTGAGAGAGCAGCCTTCTTTCATTCGTTTTTACTAGGGGGATTCGAAGTTTACTCTGATAGAGTTCAAAGAAGTGCCGCTTTTACCTTTCATCTTCTGCGGCAACCGCCGCCCGCAATCGTTATCGGCAGGCAGCTGCTGCTCTGCTGGGACGACGTAATGAGCTAGCCCCAGTGCCCCAGCTCGGTGGAAGCTCCCCGGCCAACCATGAAACAAGGTACAGCATCACAAGCCCATATCACTGTGACTGCTGCTCTCTCCCAGCTCTCTCTTCTCTTATTATCATCATCATCATCGTCCCCTCCTCCATCTCCATCTCCATCCCCATCCCCATCCCCATCTCCATCCCCATCCCCATCAACACTAGAGCATCCCATCAATACAGCTCCTGGTGAGACTTCTTAATACCCATTCTACAAACAACCATCCGAACCGCACCCTCTGCCATCTGGCAACCTTCATCATGAAGCTCCTCGCATCCACCGTCCTCCTAGGCGCTGCCACAGCATCTCAACAACACATCTTGGGTGGCAATGCTCAGCAGAACCCCCTCCAACAAATCACAAAACCAGTTGCCGATGCCTGGTCAAAGTCTCTCGGCTCTCTTTCCGAGTCGATGAAGGAGATGTCCGGCGAGGTTAAGCAGGTCTGGGACGAGGTCACTATGCTCTTCCCGGAAGCCATGGAGAAGGCCAACTTCCTTTCTGCCCCAAAGCCACATGTAAAGAGACCGGATAGCACCTGGGACTATATCGTCAAGGGCGCTGATGTTCAGAGCGTCTGGGTTGAGAACTCAAACGGCGAGAAGGAGAGAGAGATTGACGGGAAACTCGAGAACTACAACCTCAGAGCCAAGAAGGTTGACCCTTCTAAGCTTGGTGTTGATACCGTCAAGCAGTACAGTGGTTACCTTGATGACGACGAGAAAGACAAGCATCTTTTCTATTGTAAGTCTATGCTGAATGGAATGGTCCGGGAAATACCCCTAACATGCTCATAGGGTTCTTTGAATCCCGAAATGACCCAAAGAATGACCCCGTAATCCTCTGGCTCAACGGTGGCCCAGGATGCTCCTCCTTGACCGGCCTCTTCCTCGAGCTCGGCCCTGCTTCAATCGACAAGAACTTGAAGCTCAAGAACAACCCATATTCTTGGAACGCCAATGCTTCGGTTATCTTCCTCGATCAACCAGTCAATGTCGGTTACTCCTACAGTGGTGATTCTGTCAGCAACACAATCGCTGCCGGAAAGGATGTGTATGCTCTCCTTACACTCTTCTTCAAGCAATTCCCCGAATACGCGAAGCAGGACTTCCACATTGCAGGAGAATCATATGCCGGTCACTATATCCCAGTCTTCACATCTGAGATTCTCTCACACAAAAAGCGTAACATCAACATCAAGTCTGTTTTGATCGGAAATGGTCTCACTGATGGTTTGACCCAATACGAATACTACAAGCCAATGGCATGTGGAAAGGGTGGATACAAGGCTGTTCTCGATGAGGGAGAATGCCAGGCAATGGAGAACGCACTTCCTCGCTGCCAAAGTCTCATCCAAAACTGCTACGATAGCGAGAGTGTTTGGTCTTGTGTTCCAGCAAGCATTTACTGCAACAATGCTATGATCGGACCTTACCAAAAGACCGGCCAGGTAAGAAGATCTTTGTGCCCATTATGATCGATTTACTAATCTTCTTAGAACGTCTATGATATCAGAGGAAAGTGTGAAGATTCTAGCAATCTCTGCTACTCTGCTCTTGGCTGGATCAGCGAGTTCCTCAACAAGAAGGACGTTCAAGCTGAGCTCGGTGTTGAAGTCAGCACATATGACAGCTGTAACTTCGATATCAACAGAAACTTCCTCTTCCAAGGTGACTGGATGCAACCTTTCCACCGTCTTGTTCCAGGTATCCTCAAGGAGCTCCCAGTTCTAATCTACGCTGGTGATGCTGATTTCATCTGCAACGTAAGTTACTTCCGTACTCTAATTTGGTCGAGGACAGTATGCTAACAAACCGTAGTGGCTCGGTAACCAAGCCTGGACAGAGGCTCTTGAGTGGCCAGGCCAAAAGAGCTTTAACAAGGCATCCATTAAGGACCTTGAGCTCGATGATGGCCACAAGTACGGAAAGATCAAGAACAGTGGAAACTTCACTTTCATGCAAATCTTCGGTGCTGGCCACATGGTCCCAATGGATCAGCCAGTAGCATCATTAGATTTCCTTAACAGATGGGTTGGTGGAGAGTGGTTTTAAACACGGGATGTCTATTTGAATAGGGCTGCGTGGAGACACTTCATAATTGTATCATTGGCACAGCTCTATAGCAATGTACTTTATCGCGGGGCTTCAACAATTGAAATTTTAGAATAGCTTAGGTTTTGTCGAAATTGGTCTTTTTGATACGATGTGATTTTATCAGAGTTCATAGATAATTATTAAGTATTGTAGATGTTCGTGCTTTCCCATCAGAACGAGGTAAAGAGCGACTTTAGTCCAGCCGTTTATGGTGTGGCCCGAGTTGAGGTTGAATGATCCTACGAGTTGCGGGGTACTGTACACTTGAGAGTCGGCCTAGGTGGTGAGATTTTGATCTCGAGTAAGTGTGTTATAGGATGCCTCTCTTTGAAAAAACGTCGGATTCTGCCCCTCCTAAGTCTGACCTTTTCTATACAACTTTGAAACATTATATAGCAACAATACAATTAAAACAAGCAAGATTTAGTATAATAAGTAATAGGTCTAATCAGAAGGGATACGAAGACTTAACACCTTTTTTTTTTTTTTTTTTTTATTTTCAAATAGTCTTTTNTTTTTTTTTTTTTTTTTTTATATTCAAATAGTCTTTTTAGCTGCCTAAACCGGCGCTATATAGACGCACTTATTTATAGGGTTTTATACTTCTTAGAGTGTCTCTTACTAGGCCTGCTATATATATATACCTCTACGCTCTCGGCTTTATATCCTAGTAATAGCTTAGTATCTCTTTCTATTCTCTCTATTTCGATTCGAATTTGATGTTTTTAGTTATTCTTATAAACAACTGGTTTAGTTCTTTATAATAGCTCTTATAAGAGCTTAGTTAGCTCTCCTCTATATAGAACTGATAATAATCGTCTTCTAGTATACTATTCCTCTACTCTACGGTTCTATATCTCTTTAAAGGTATTTATACTACTTTATCTAATATACTATTAAATATACTTTAAATATCTATAATAACTAAATAGTAGAGGTACTATCTTCTAGTTATAAAGACCTCTCTAGTTCTAGACTCCTATTTATACTACCTAGGCCTCTTCTAATTACTCTATTACTATTACTAAGAGTTCTTTACCTCTTCTAGTAATTCTCTTAACTCGAATATAGTATATACTAACTATATAGAATAACTACTATAAGTATTACCTCTAATCTTAGGTTAGTATATAGCTCTTATCTTCTTAAAGTTATATATAATTCTATAGTATATCTAGAGTAAAAGTCCTCTAATATTAGTAAATATATAGAATTAACTTTAGAAGCTTTCTTAATTAGTTTGTTTTAGTAGTCTATAGATACTACTATTAAGTAAATAAGCTATATAAGTCCTTTTTACTAATATCTAGTATATTACTATATATAACGTAGCTTCTTTATAGAAGGTTAAGAGATCTAAAACTCTAATAGTTATAAAAAGAGGTATTACTACGTTATATCTTAACTTAAACTTAGCTCTATAGACAGTCCTAGAGACGAATAGAACTACTAGAGGTTCGTAGAATACACCGCGTATAAGTGTTAAGTCTTCGCCTTCTAAGACTTAACACCTATACGCGGTGTATTCTACGAATCTCTAGTAGTCCTACTTCGTCTCTAGAACTGTAACGGCACGAAATACACACTACAGGAGAAGAGGCATATGGGAGTGCGTTCGAGACTGAATAACGTGAGTAGATACTAGGCTCTGATACGGAAGAAAAGGCTAAACTGGCCTTTTCTGACTCTAGGAGAGTAGGCTGCTATATACAAGAGGTTTCGGACGATACAAAAGGGGTACGAAACCGAACAACGACATACGTCGGCTAATACAAAAGCCCGAACCCTACGAAGTACGTCCGAAAGCCCGGACGTACGTAACCTTCCTAAATTAGACAATGCAAAACAACTACCGAAACACGGCATATGCCATGTAATCTCGGCTATACAGGACGGCATGCCGTCACATCCCCCTCCCTTGAAAAAGACTCGTCCTCGAGTCTGTCTATCTTATCGTTCAGGGCTGAATCGGGATGGCGTAAGTGTTGCATTGTTGTGTTGTCGTAAGTCGGTTAGGGTCTGAATCGTAGCTGACCCGGGTTCGAAGATGCTTTGTTTATCGTAATTTGTCGTAAGCGAGACGAGATGTCGAGATGGGTTTCGAATCGTGACCGTAGATGCTTGCAAAGAGACTTCGTTTCCAATCCTTCAATATCAAAAGCAAGCATTCGCGTCCGCTAAAAGAGTGTGGTCCGATCCGTCTAGCAGGTCGGAAAAAATTCAAAGTTCAAAGTTCAAAGTTCAAAAGTTCAAAACGTTCAAAGGTCGGAGGTGAATTCAGAGTAGAGTCGGAAGTCGTTCAGTTGAGAGGCAGTGATAACTCAGTTAAGAGCTCACTTCGAGAGCGTACCGATTCGTATCTGAATCGAATTCGAATGAAAAAAAGAGTGTAGGTCCGTCCGAACTGAGGTCGGCGGGGACTCA
The DNA here is from genome assembly GCA_001414345.1 of Hymenoscyphus infarciens. NCBI lineage: Eukaryota > Fungi > Ascomycota > Leotiomycetes > Helotiales > Helotiaceae > Hymenoscyphus > Hymenoscyphus infarciens. The sequence continues at coordinate 79,272 of LLCB01000150.1, read as the reverse complement.
GAGTGAAGTCGGAACCGAAAAATCGATAATGTCGTAGATGACAGTGATAACTCAGCTAAGAGGTCACTATCCTTTCGAGAGCGTACCGATTCGTATCCGATTCGTCCAAACTCAGGTCGCGGTAGTTCAAAGTAAAGTCGGATGGTGCTCGGTCGGGATTGACAGTGATAACTCAGCTAAGAGCTCACTTCTGAGTTTCGTCCTGGTGGAGAGCGCATTGCAACCGATTCGCATCCGATTCGAATTGGAATGAAAAAAGAACTTCTGGCCTGGCCAGAAGTGAAAAGAAAGTAATAAAAGTAAGAAAGAATGTAAAGACTGTAAGACTCTGATCAGAGTCGGTGGGGTTTCGGCTGGTCAAAAGACTTGATGCCGAATTTGAAATTGCTGTCCGAAGTTCGGGACAACAAAAGGAGTAGTTTCGGCTGGTCAAAGGCGAAGTTGATGCCGAAGTTGTCAAAGTTGAAACTGTTGTCCGAAGTCCAGGACAACAAGAAGGATTAGTTTCGGCGGGTCAAATGAAGTTGATGCCGAAGTTGTCTTGCTGTCCGAAGTTCAGGACAACAAAAGGAGTGGTTCCGGCTGGTCAAAAGCGAAGTTGTAGCCGAGTTGTCGAATTGTCCGAGTAAACGGGGACAATAAAAGGGGGAGTTTCGGCTAGTTAAAACAAAAGAGTTGTTGCCGAATTTGAAAATGCTGTCCGAGGTTCGAGACAACAAAAGGGGTACAGTTTCGGGTACGACATTTATCAGTACTGTCGTAGGAACTGTGTTGCTCAGGCCCGTAGGCCGCCTTATTCCCTTCGAGGTACTTAAGGACTTAATCGTCATCTTCCGATTTCAAAGAAGAGTCGCTGTTAGATCGTAGGGAGTTCGGAGCGAAGTGTTTCTCAGCAAAGTTGTAATTCCAGCGTCTCTTAAGTGTAGCAGACGCGTTTCGGAGCTGAGGTGTGTGTCCCACATATAGAAGAACCGTTCCAATTCCCTCCGAGTATGGCCGTACTCGAAAAGCGAACGTTTCTTTAGCGTAATCTTCTTCTTAATTCCACTTCCATCTCTTTCAACCTTTGTACCGGCTGGGACCCGGTCCGTAACCGTAGTCTTTTGAATGTTCGCTGGTAGAGGGAAGTTCAGAGTAGAGTCGGATGATGTTCGGTCGGGATTGACAAAGATAGCGATAACTCAGCTAAGAGCTCGCTTCTGAGTTTTGTCCTGATGGAAAGCGTATTTCGACCGATTCGTATCCGATTCGAGATTCGAGAGTTGGGAAGTGGTAGGAAGGCATCAGGGGCAGCTGCGTCCCTTATGCGAAAGAGGTCTGAATTAGGGCTTTTTTTTTTTTTAAAAAAAGCAAAGGAGGGTTCGAACGAAGGTTCGAATGAGGGTCGGATCGGGGAGGGTTCGGAGGTGAGATTTTTGACTTCGAAGTTCGCTTGTAATTTTGTCCTCCATCTCTCTAACCGATCGTTTGTCCTTTGTCTTTGTGCCTCCATCTCGTCCGCCTATTATCCGCATATCGTCCGAATTTGGGAAGGTTGTCTTTGGGGGCTAAGGCCTTGTTGTTTCGGCGTGCGGTTGCGGGTCGGAGAGGGTTCAGAGGGTCTTTCGAGGGGGGTGGCCCTGGAAGGTCGTTCAACGCCATTCGGCGGAACTGTCGACATGATGTCGAATTGGGGGGGGGGGGGGTAAGAGCAGATTCGGAAGCCTTCGCGATGACTTTTGGTGATAGTCGACTTATTCACCGAACCTGTGTACAGCAGTCCCTGTACGGAGAGGGTTATTAGGATTCTAAACACTCAGCGTATTTAAATCCCGTGACGTGCAAGACACGATTTTTACCAGCTGTCTAAAACCGATACCAAACCCTGATATCACTGGCCGTCCGGGAGATCTCTGGAATCCCGGCTATTTGAGGATGATGTCGTAATGGACCGATTCGGGCCTGAAGCGAAACAAAAGCGACAAAAAGCTCGAAGAGATATTATAAATGCCGTCACCGGCGAAGAAGAGTTTAGCCTTTTTATGTAACGGCACGAAATACACACAACTACAGTAGAGGCATATGGGAGTGCGTATGGCAGAATGACGTATGTAAATACTAGGCTCTGATACGGAAGAAAAGGCTAAACTGGCCTTTTCTGACTCTAGGAGAGTAGGCTGCTATATACAAGAGGTTTCGGACGATACAAAAGGGGTACGAAACCGAACAACGACATACGTCGGCTAATACAAAAGCCCGAACCCTACGAAGTACGTCCGAAAGCCCGGACGTACGTAACCTTCCTAAATTAGACAATGCAAAACAACTACCGAAACACGGCATATGCCATGTAATCTCGGCTATACAGGACGGCATGCCGTCACAAGAACTGTCTATAGAGCTAAGTTTAAGTTAAAAAAGTAATATAGTAATATCTCTTTTTATAACTATTAGAGTTTTAGGCCTCTTAACCTTCTATAAAGAAGCTACGTTACTATAGTAATATACTAGTATTAATAATAAAGACTAATATACCTTATTTACTTAATAGTAGTATCTATAGACTACTAAAACGAACTAATTAAGAAAGCTTCTAAAGTCGATTCTATATATTTACTAATATTAGAGAACTTCTACTCTAGATATACTATAGAATTATATATAACTCTAAGAAGGTAAGAGCTATTTACTAATCTAAGATTAGAGGTAATATCTATAGTAGTTATTCTATATAGTTAGTATATACTATATTTAAGTTAAGAGAATTACTAAAAGAGATAAAAGACTCTTAGTAATAGTAATAAAGTAATTAGAAAGAGTCTAGGTAATATAAATAGAAGTATAGAACTAAAGAGGTCTTTATAACTAGAAGATAGAATCTCTACTATTTAGTTATTATAGATATTTAAAGCGTGTTTAGTAGCTCTTAGATAAAGTAGTAGAAATACCTCTTAGAAGATATAGAACTATAGAGTAGAGAGAATAGAAGATAGAACTAGGAGACTTAGATTAGAGATATATTAGAGAAAGGTTCTATATAAGATAGTATATTAGAAGACGATTATTATTAATTTTATATAGAGAAGAGCTAACTAAGCTCTTATAAGAGCTATTATAAAGAACTAAATCAGTCGTCTATAAGAATAACTAGAATATTAAATTTAAATTAAAATAGAGAGAATAAAAGAAGATTTTAAGCTATTACTAGAATATAAAGCTAGGTATATAGAAGTATATATATATAGTAGGCTTAGTAATATAAGCTACTTTAAGATAAAACTCTATAAATAAGTACGCTTATATAACACTGGCTTTAGATAGCTAAAAAGACTATTTAAAACTAAAAATAAAATAAAAAAGATCTAATTAGACTTAGTCTAAAAAAAATTATTTAAATTTTCCTAGGTTATATAAAGTATAGAGTCTATTTTATAGTATAAAAGATATAAAAACCGACGTTTTCTCTATCTTAGTAGAGAATATATTTAAATATTAAATAATAGTTAGAGTAAGCTAGAGAGCTATAAGTAAGCTATCTAGTATCGAATAAGCTATATACTAGATTTAGAGACTAGAAAAAGTATTATAAATAAGATATTAAATATCGAGCTAAGCTATAAGTTATTAAGTAAGATAGTAAATAGTAAGTAAGCTAAATATTATATTTAAAGCTAAAAATAATATTATAAGTAAATTATTAAATAGTAGATAAGCTACTAACTATCGAGTAAGCTAATAGATAGTAAGTAAGCTAGTAGATATTAGTTAAGCTATAAATAGACTTAAGTATTAATATTACTAGTAATATATTTAAGAAGTCTACGATGTTTATTATATTATATTAAGTAATCTAATTAATACTAGATTTCTAAATAATCTAATAATATATCGCTTATTAGTAGAAAGTAGTTAATCTAAAGAAGAATTATTCTTCTAACTAAGAGAGCTAATAGAATACTTAGTCTTATTATTTTCTAAAAATTAAGATAAAGTTATAGAATTTCAATAATAAGTTCTAATTATTTATAACTCTAAGTAAGTTTATCTCTTATTATAAGTCTTTTATACTAAATTAAGCTTTATACTATAATAACTTTTTAAAATAATAATATAAGTTATATAATATCTATTAAGTATTATAAGATACTAGTACTAAAAACCTAATATTTATTATATTAGATAAGAATTTACGATATTTATTATGAAATATATAATATAATAATCTAATAAATATTATCTCGCTAACTAAGTCTAGTTATAAATAATAAGTATAAGTAAGCTATTAGATATTAAGTAGATTAATTATAATTAAGCTCTTATATTATTAAATATAAGATATATATTAATAAAGCTTTTTAATACTTATTATTATTATTCTTAATAATAATCTATTTCTTAGGTATTATATTAAACTAGCTTCTATAAAGAAAAATTATATAAATAACTAAATATTTAAAAAGTAGAAGATTAATTATAATAGCTAGCTAAGCCTACGTACGTACTAGTTAGACTTTAGACTTTTATATTATCTATTTATTATTTTATTTTAATTTTAGTTATAGACTTTAAACTTCTATATATATATACTCTATTACTCTCTATTTTATAAGAGACTAAGTTATTCTTTTTCTTAGTATTAAGTCTAAGTAATTATATAAGTTATTCTATTAAATATACTTCTATATATCTCTTTACTAGTAGTATATAGTTTATACTATTATATTAAAGTACTTAAAATTATCTTAAAAAAGTATATAAACTTAATAACTTAAACTTAAGATAATTTATTTAATATTATATAATAAAAAGAGACGTTAATAAATCTAAAGTAGTATACTTTATAATAGTAATATAGAGATTCTTTACTTTAGATCTTAGGTTTTTATTTTATATAAGAATAGATAGATATATAAATAAAGTAAAAGTAGAGAAGTTAGAAGTATTATTACTTATTAACTTTCTTACTCTAGAAATAGAATAGTATATTATGAATTTATTTTATATACTAGCTATATTAGCTATAATAAATATACTATAGTAAGTATATAAAGTATACTTAGTATACTAGGTTTACTAGATATACTAAGTATACTAGATATACTAGCGCTGAATTAGCTACCTAATCAGCCTTAATAGACTTAGTACTGAGGCTAACCCGCTGCTCGACCTCTAATACTAGTAGTACTAAGGCCGACTCGCTAGCTAACTACGATACTAAAGTTAACCCGCTTTCTAACCCTAGTACTAAGAGTATTAAAGCCGACTCGCTGTCTAACTCTCGGGAGTATACGATTATATAACTAGCCTTCTACCTCTTTATATACTATCTAGCTCTACGAAACTATAATAGATTAAAAAAGCGAGTAATAAATCTATACTAGTACGCTATTCTAAATTACTAGTATTTATAAAACTACTAATATCTCTAAGACCTTAGAGCTAAGATTATAATTAATCTAATACTTATATAATAGAAGGTATTAAAGAGATTAAGATTTAGATATTATATATTTAGCTTTAAAGCTCTTATTATTTAGTATTAGCTATAGTAGATAGAGCTCGGTTATTATTATTATTAGAACTTAGTAGTTTCTAATCTCTTATATATAGATGTTTATACTTAGTATAGAAGAGAGATAGTTTTTCCTTTTCTTCTATATTAGAGCCTAGTATTTATATATATTATTCTATCTTAAACGTACTCTTATATACCTTTTCAGTAGTAGTATATATTTCGTACTATTATAAAATTAAGTAATTAAGCTAAAGTTTACTTTCTAGAATACCTCTTATATAGATAGAGTATATAAGTAGGTATATAGATAGGTAGATAAGTAGATAATTAGGTAGATAGATAGAGATAAGCAGAGATAGATAAGTAGATAGATAGAGAGATAAGTATATTTAAAATAGTAGTATAAACTTAAACTACTAGTATATCTAGTATACTTAGTATACTTAGTATAGCTAGTATAAAGTATAATAACTATTACCTCTACTATAACTAGTATTATAATAGTATACTTAAGACTTATATATACTAAGTATACTAGGTATAATTAGTATACTAATATTATATCTAGTATATAAAAGAAATTCGTAATATAGTAGTTTTAAGATTTTATTTTATCTAATATATAGAATAGTAGAGATTCTTAGCTTAACTTTTTTACTTTATTTAAGATTCTAGATACTAATAGCTTACTATTTATCTTACTTTCTAGCTTTCTAGCTTTCTAGCTCGCTCTCTAATTTTATATCTCTTCTATGTTCTCTTAATAAGAAAACGTAGATTATTACTTTAATAATCCTCTTTCTATATTAATCTAGTCTTTAACTTAACACTTATAATTCTTTATTAGCTCTTAAGTACTATGATAGTATTAATAAGATAGAAAAGAAGAAAGAAATAGTCTTAGAAAATATAGAGGCTAAGGTCTTATAATTACTATACTTTTTTAAGAAATTTATATATTATTCTATTTACTTTACTCTCTTTTAGAGAAAGTATCTACTTCAAATAAGATATAAATATTATATATATTCTTTCTTAGTTATAATTACTTCTTTATCTTATAAATATAAGAATAAGAGATAGAGACTTAGAGAGATATATAGTATATATCTTAGTAAAATATTAAGATAAAAAGAACTAGATAAAGTATATATATAAGTATAACTAGTACTACTCTATTAAGTCTCTTAATATAATTAAATATTAATTATTAAAAAGTAAAACTATTAGCTTAATCTAATAGTTACTATTTATACTATTATTATTCTCTATTTTATTTCTTTAAGCTATAGTATAATAGTATAAGCTGTATACTACTAGCGAAGAGGTATATAAGAGTACGTTTAGTAGAATAATATATACGAATTCATAGGCTTAATACTAAGGTAAAGAAAAAATTAGCCTCTTACGAATAGAGAGAGGTAGGGCATATATATATAGGAGTTTAGACTATACTAAAGTCTATAACTAAAACCAAAATAACACTTTAGACGTCTGAAACCTAAATAGTATATAACCTCGGCTTCTAGCTGTCACATCCCCCTCCTTTGAGAAAGTCTTCGTGTTATCGTTGTCGGGGTTGAATCGGGCTGCCGTCTTATTGTATTATTGACTTATCGAAATCGTTTAGCGAGATATCGGTTAGGGTCCGAATCATAACCGACCCCCTTCGTAGATGCTGCTGAAAGGGACTTTGTTCAGTCATTTTATATCGAGGCGTAAGCATCCGCATTCGCTAAAAGAGTGTGGGTCTGTCCCTTCCGGGCTGTCTTGCAGGTCGGAGGGTATTCAGAGTGAAGTCGGAAGCGTATCGGAAGGTATTGTTGAAGACAGCGATAACTCAGGTAAGAGCTCACTTCTGTGTTTCGATTCGCATCCGATTCGAATTCAAATGAAGAAACTTCTGGCCCGGCCAGAAGTGAAAAGAAAGATTCTGTACCAGAGTCGGTGGCGTTTCGGCTGGTTAAACGAGTTATTGCCGACTGTTGAAGTTTGTTGTCCGAAGCTCAGGACAACAAAGGAGCAGTTACAGATATGACATTTATCGGAGCTATCGTATAACAGTGCTGCTGCCTCGTTACCTCTACAATTCTGGCCTGAATCGGGGTGCTCTGCGAGGACGTATCATCTTCATATTCCACTTCGGCTAGGACTCAGTCCGTAACCGTAGTCTTCGAACGTTCGCTGGTAGATGTATTCGAGGGTTGGGAAGTGGTGTGAAGGCATCAGGGGCAGCAGTGTTCCTTAAGCGAAAGGAGCCCAGGCTTGGAAGCGAGGGAGGGTCGGATCGGGGAGGGTTCGGAGGCGAAGTGATTTGTTGACTTCGAAGTTCGCTTATGATTTTCTCCGCTAACCGATCGTTGTTCCTTTGATTTTGTCCCTCCATACCTCGCATCTCGTCCGCACGGGTGCGGTTCGGTGGCCTTTCGGAAATGGGGGTGTCCCTGGAAGGTTGCTCAACGCCTTCGGGCGGAGCTGGGTTTTAGGGAGTGGGGGCAAGAGTAGATTTAGAAGCCTTCGCGATAACTGTATGTTGTTTCGTCGACTGTCTGAACCTTGTGTAGCGAGCCCTACACAGAGAGAGAGAGGGTTATTAGGAGTCTCAGGAACGTATTCCACTCTTACCGACGTTTCGCCTAATACGCTAAACCTTGATATTACTAGTTAAATACGAGGTCTCTAGAATTGTAGCTATTTAAGATATTATTATAACTGTTCTAAGTCTAGGCTAAATTAAAGTTAAAATAGATATAACTAATATACTTAAAGAAGATATTATTAAAAAGGCTATCTCTAGCTAGTGTAAATTTATTCTTTAAATATAATAGTAGAAACTATATACTACTAGCGAAGTAGTATATAAGAGTACGTTTAAGTGAATAACGTATATAAATTCATAAGCTTAATACGAAAGTAAAGAATAAATTAGTCTCTTATAAATAGAGAGAGATAGAGTATATATATATATAGAAGTTTAGATTATACTAAAGTCTATAACTAAAACTAATATAACGCTTTAGAAGTCTAAAACCTAAATAGTACGTAAACTCGGCTTCTAGCTATTATATATAGTTTTATAATATATTTAAGAAATAGTAAAGACTTTTTTAACTAATAGATCTTTTTCCTAGATATAATCTTATATAAAGTTCTTTCTTTATAAAGAAACTAGATAAAACTAAAATTATAGTAGTTTATAAAATACTAGAAACGTATTTATACTTAGAGCTATTAAGTAAAATTCTTTAAAATTCTTATTAGAGTAACTAACTTAATTAAATAAACCTTAAATTTTTTTAAAATATAGTTTTTCTAGATACTTTTTAGTTATTTAAAATTATTCTTTAATAGATTTAGAATAATTATATTAATTATATATAGTTAAAATTATTTTAAATTATATAATATTAGATATATACCTAGATATATAGTTATTTAATATGTTTATTTAAAAATATTTAGAAGAATTAACTTCTATAGATACTATTATACTCTTTAAAAATTATCTACTATATAATACTAATCTAAAGATTTTCTATTCAAAGCTCTTTCTATAATTCTTTTAATAAATAGAATAAATTATATATAGTTTTAAGTTTTTTTAAAGTAACTCTAGAAAAGTTATAATAGATACTAGTATAAAAGTCTTTAGTAAATTTAATTATTAGAGATTTTTAGAATAATAAAATTAAAGAAAGATAGTTATTAAATTAGAGAATTTAAAATAATTATCTCTACTCTAGTACTAATTATAAGTAGTAGTATTATTATTTAAACCACTTCTAGTAGTAGTAAAAGTTCTATAACTCTTATAACTTTAGTATATACTATTAATAATAGAATTCTACTAAAAGATGATTTTTTAATAAAAACTATAAGAGTTAGTACTATTAAATCTTAAGTACTAGAATTAGAAGGTTTTTATATAGCTAAAAAAGTAAAGTATTTAATATAAAATTTAATAATAACTATAAAGTATAATATAATACTATAAAAGTTATATTAGTAAGATCTATATTTAAGATATTTATATAAAAGTAAAAAAAGTAGAATTTATACTATAGTCTTAAGATATATAACTATATAGAAAAGTAAGAAAAATATTAGAGATTATTAGCTCTAAACCTTTATTAATAAAGATTTATAAACTTAAAATAATATTAAAAAGTTATAATATTAGAAAGTAATTATTAATAATTCTACTACTTAACTTATTTCAAAAGTATATAATTTATCTAGCTAAAACTAAAAGTAGATATCTTTTAACTAAGTTACTAAAAGGTTCTACTAATTCTATTAAGAACTATTTCGTTACTATTAAGTACTATCTAAATAACTTTAAATATAAGATAAAGTAAAGTAAGAGTATTTAGAGATATTCTATTAATATTATTAAGAGAATAATAGTAAATAATTTAAATACTAAAAAGAAGAAGTCTCTAAGTATTAAGAAAGTAACTTAGAAGTAATCTAGAGTTAAATTTCATAATACTAATAATTATAAGTCTTAAAATAATTCTATATATTTGTTTATATTATATATATAGTTAATTAATAAGTATACTAAACTAGGAGTATATAGCTTTTAAATATATAAGATTATTAATATATATTCTACGTAATTAGTAGACGTAGATATTAATATCTTAAACTTTATTTAAGTATCTATACTTAAATTCTTCTTAAATTATATTAAAAGTTATTTAATTAGATAAAATAAGAAAAGTTATTTTACTATCTATACTTTAGATATATTCTTACTTTCTTCTATCTACTTTATAACCTAATATTTCTAAAATATTATACTTTATTACTATTAATTACCTCTTTAAGTAACCTAGATCTTTCTTTTTTAAATTTATATATATTTATAGCTTCTCTACTAAGAATTAAAGAATTAAAGTATAATAGAAATAGATAATAGATAGCTAAACTAAAGAATAGAAATGACTTTTTAAATCTCTTATAAATAAATTAATTTATAATAAAATTATATTATAAGTTCTCTATATTTAAAAGTTATACTAAGAACTTGAAGTTACTAAATTTCTTTATATATATATATATATAAAAGTAATAATATATAATATTAACGATTCTATACTAAGTATCTTATACTTAGTAAGCTAGAATATAAATTCTTTTACTCTTTTAATAGTATTAAGAATAATTATAAATTTATCTTAGATTATTTATACTATATAGTATTTATAACGACAAGAAATATACACGTCTATTATAAAGATATATAGGAGTATATTCGAAATATTAATATATATAGATACTAGGTACTAATATAGAAGAAAAGACTAAATTAGCCTTCTCTTATCTCAAATAAGAGTATCTATATATAAGAGATTAGATACTACTAAGATCTAATAATAATAATAACCGAGTTCTATCTAATATAGCTAATACTAAATAATAAGAGCTAAAAAGCTAAATATATAATATCTAAATCTTAATCTCTTCTATATATAAATATTAGATATTAATACTTTCAGTATCTTCGGTTATATAAGTATTAGTAATTCGTACTCTCGGCGTATAGATATTAGTAGTTTTACGAATACTAGTAATTCAGAATAGCGAGCTATTATAATAGTATACTTAATATATTATAAATAGCTTTAATTTAAATATAAACCTACTTATATTTAATTATTTAATAGAAATTATCATTTATTTACTCTTTAGTCTAATTTAGTAAGGTTATAAAAGTTTTATAAGTAGTAGCTCTATTCTATATTCTCTGTTCTATCGAGGCTTTGGTTTTCTCTCTCTTGAATTTCTATGCGAGTGAGATTCTTTGCTAGTTACTCCTTCTCTAATTATCAGAGTCTAGTGAGAATTCTAATAGTCGAAGGTACCTGCCTCTGGATAATATCGTCGTAGTAAGATAGTTATGCTTTGGTTAGTTTTTTCCTTCTTAATATCTTTTATCAAGGTACATTTTGAAGGAGGAACTGGTTACTATCGTTTCACAATCTTTAAGAAATACACCACAACGATACGATGGATTGGTCTCAGAACTTGTATAACAGGTCAATTCGGGGTACGTATGTTTATAATACGTCTTCTAATTGCTGTGTTTTATTGAATCTGCATTTCCTCATAGGGTTGTGGAGTGAGAAGCTTTCTTCCCTGTGTTCCTGGCGCCTTGACCTGCTGCCGTGAGATTGGAAATATATATTTCATACCCTTACTTCTTTGGCAAGACGTCGAGAGATGCATAAACGTGTCGAGGGTCGTTCCTTTCCTGAATTACTTCGTCCTAGCCTCCTAGGCGGAATAAACGTTAAACAAGGGGGGTTACTTTATAGATATATAGTTTCCAGGGGTTTTTGGGTACTCTCTCTTCTCCTCTAATTAAATGTTAAAGCCGAACCTTGTTTTTTTAGTGCAATACCCGCACGATTTTTAAGGTTCTCAGCTGTCAGAAATAACATTTAATTAGGGGGGGAAGTAGCATGAAGTGGCGATTACCCCATTGGAATAACGTTTATTTCGCCTGGGACGAAGTACCTTAAACTGATTCAACCACCCTCTGTCGCTCTTCCTCGTCCTGCCTCGACCTCGATGTCGACGTCGTGTCACAATGACGAGAGACATTGTTGGGTTCAGAAGAGAAGCACGATCCACAAGCTTCGACTAGGCTCCGTCTCGGCAGTGTCATTTTTGTTTGTCTTTAAGGATTTGGAGTATGTTGTTACTGGATTGGAGATGAAGAGGAGAATGAAAAGTTGGGTGAGATGCAGGTACCTGGTTATCCGAACCCGAGGGGAACAAGCACTTGCACGCAACGGTGAGCTTGTTTCTCTCGACGCGGGTCACCACCCCGGCCCCCGGGTTTCCCGATTGCTTGCCAGAACAACCCGGAGTCCGTTTATTCGACGAAATGATTAAGATAAACATGGCTCCTTCTGCCTGCTTTATCTTCTCTTAATTAGGGAGAAAAGTTAGACCTCGGAGCCCCTCTTCCAGCAGTCTTGCAGTGCGTGGGACGCGGGTGATGCCATCATCAAGCGGGGGGCTATCTTTTGAGGACCTTCCTCTTCAAGATAGCACGTACCCAGTATAACATTGGGATTTACACCACCTTGCCCAGCCCAGGTATGGTACCACCTAGCACATGGAGACGGGACGATGCAGGCACGAATCTACGGGTCCGGAGGACCCAATTAAGTATAGTATTTAACTTCTCATTCAATTCATAAAAGAGCTCTCCTCCCTCTATTTCCTCCTCCCCACTCTCCCTCTCCTTTTTCACCCCTCCGCCAAAATGGTCTCCTCAACCCTCGCCCTGCTCGTCGCGGCCTCGGGAGTAGCATCTCAATTCGTCAAGACTCCCACGGATCTCATTTCCAAAACTGGATATGCCGGTATTGAAGTGAGGTATAAGGAGGTACCTACTGGCATTTGCGAGTTGGATCCGGATGTCAAGAGTTATTCCGGTTATGCGGATGTGGCGGAGGGACAGCATGTTTTCTTTTGGTTCTTTGAGGCGAGGAATGAGGATCCTGAGACGGCACCTTTGACGGTATGTTTGTATTTTCTCTTTTTGCTGGTTGGGCTGGTTGGGCTTTTTGAGTTATGGATTGAGGAGTTGAGAGAATGAGGGGGCTGGGAAGTCGGGATGTATGAGTTGAACCAAGATCGAATGGTTTGGTTACAGCATACTTGGCGTACTCTCTTCTCTCTGTTGGTAAAATGGCCTCTGAGAATCTAAAGTTTTTGCACGGTACCTTGGTCTAGGAGGTTTCTGCAAGACGGGAGTGAGAGACTCGTCGAGTGTTCACAATTGGGAGGTTTCTAACTACAGCCCAATTGGTCTCAGAATGACTTGGCAGCACTTGTATTGTACTCACTAATTTCAATCATCAGGTCTGGATTAATGGCGGACCTGGTTCATCATCCATGATTGGGCTGTTCGAGGAAAATGGACCTTGTCGGGTTGACAGTGATGGAAATGTCCACAACAACCCTTACTCGTGGTCCAATGTCAGCAATATGCTGTGTAAGCCTTCCCTTCTGGAATTGATTTCTGTTCAAGAGTTGTCACAATGCTAAGTCTCGAACTAGACATCGATCACCCAGCTCAGGTCGGTTTCTCGTACAGCATACCCGTCAATGGCTACACAGACGCAAATACGTGGGTTGATGTCACATTGAAAACTCTGAAATCATACTGACTATCATCAGCAATGCAATTGTCAGTCTCCCTGATGCAGTCTGCCCAGACTATGCTGGAGATACATGCGGTACATACAGCTATCCCAACTTGACCCTAACAGCAAACTCCACTGCAAATGCTGCTCCAAGTTTCTGGAAGACAATCCAAGGGTTTACGGGTGCTTTCCCACAATACTCCAGAAGCGGATTCCATTTCTCATCCGAGTCTTATGGTGGTCATTATGGTCCTATTTTCAATGAGTATATTGAGGAGCAAAACGCAAAGAATATCTCAGGTGCTCATCAGATTTCATTAGAAACTGTCTTGATTGGGTGGGTCTTCAAATTCCGCTGATTGAAACATACAACAAACTAACATTCTCGAAGAAACGGTTGGTACGACCCTCTTCTCCAATACCAAGCGTACTATAACTTCACCGTCTTTCCCGGAAACACCTACGACTACGACCCATTCAACGCCAGCGTAAAAGCCCAATTCTACAACAACCTCTACGGACCCGGAAACTGCGTAGACCAAGCAAAAGACTGCGCAGCCCGAGGTCTCGATTTAGTTTGTGCTGCTGCCGACACATTCTGCGCCAATCTCGTGGAAGACGTCTATGATATCTATCTTGGGAGAGATGAATATGATATGCGAGAACTTGTCCCAGATCCATTCCCGTACAGTTATTACAATGCTTATTTGAACACCGAGAAGGTTCAGGAAGCTATTGGAGCTTATCAGAATTTCAGCACCAGCAGTGGTGCTGTTTCTCAGGCTTTTCAGGCTACCGGGGATGATAATAGGGAGGCGGGGACTATTGAGGCGTTGAGGAAGTTGGTGGAGCAGGGAATTCACGTTATTCTTTTTGCGGGGGATGCTGATTATAAGTAAGTCCCCCTCCACCCCTCTCCGACAACAAAAGTTTATAGAACAGAGACTAACATAAAAGCAGCTGCAATTGGCTAGGCAACGAAGCAGTAGCCGAAGCAGTAAATGCCCCCGGTTACTCAACCGCAGGATATACAAACATCTCCACCTCCGACTCTATCGTCCACGGGCAAGTAAAACAATCCGGACTCTTCTCCTTCTCCCGTATATACGAGTCCGGTCATGAAGTCCCATTTTATCAGCCTCTCGCTGCGCTAGAACTCTTCGACCGTGCAATCAAGGGGAAGGATATCGCGACCGGATTGGTGGATGTGAAAGCTGGGTATCCAGTGACGGAGGGAACTGCCAAGAGTACTTTCAGAGAGGGAAACTCGACATTGGTCTTCGAGGTTCTGCCGAGCAATAGTACGTATAATACGACTACTAATCGACCTGATGATGTTGCTAGTAAGAGAATGAAGAAGATGGAGTTGAAGAAGAGGAGGGAGGGGATTTTGAGTCCGGGGAAGAAGTTTAAGCTTTCGAGAGGGTTTTAGAGGAGAGATGAGTCATGAGAAGAGATGATCTATGGTAATGGTAATTGTAAATAGATGATTATGATTCAAAAGTCCAATCTTGAATTTTACATGAGAGTGGAAATGTTGTCATTAGACCTTGTCCAGGGATTTAAGTGTTTAGCGAGATGAATTCAATTGGTGGGTCAACAGTCTGCCAAGCAAGATACTAAGACGAGTTTGCTATTCAGCCTCTCGTGCAAAACATTAAAAAAAATCGTTCTGGGTCAGCTGCCGTAACTGGGCTTCTCGTCTAAGGTTTGACCCTCACATCATGACCTCGAAATCTGCCAAAGAGAGTAACACATAACTCGAGAACTTGGTGACAATAGTGGTTGATTCCACTGTGGATTCTCAAACGTTAAATGTGTCTACTTTGTTGGGCGCATTAATAGTATCGATGTGGTATCCAGATCGGCCACAATCGTATCGATGATTATCAATTGCCGTGTTGAACTGACGGTCTCCGATATCATGTCGAGGTGGTCACTAATAAATATCGCCAGCTTTTGTGTCGAGGTATATCGCCGTTTCGAGAGAGAGTAGCAATTGAAGGAAATCAGCAAGTGACAGTTTTCAGTCTTCTCCACCAATGAATGGGCTGCGAGGTTGACTTGAGAACGGGCATGGCTAGCGGCGACAAGCTCCGCATTATTTTTTGGGATTTTGTTTATCAATTAAGACTATTTCAATCAAGTTGCCAGGCTTGTCACTATCAAATTGGTGTGCTTGAGCGTAGGTAGTTGTTCAGTGTGAACTCGTCAACAAGCGAGAATTGCCGAAGAGGTATACAATTTAACTTTCAATGCGTGCGAGGAGGAACCAGTAATTTCATTTTGTATCAAAGAAAGATGAAAGAGAAACTAAGTAAAGTATTTGGGCAGGACACAGAATTGTGTTGTATCACTCTAGGCAGCGAATTGGAGGATTGACAGGTGAAGATCCAGATTGATGCAGACTGGAGTGAGGGTGTTGTCCATTGACCACCTAAGAATTTTTCTGCGCTCTTCCCAACGAGAACTTTTTCCCTGCGGAAAAAACAACAAACAATTCTACGAACCACCACCAAACAAATCGACAGAATGCCTTCGCTTCTAGAGAAGCTAGCCCCGGAGCTCCAGAGCATGATCCTTCCCCACGTCCTCCAAGCAACTTTCGGGGAGACCCCTCCTGCTCTAATCACTGATTATCACGGTAACTCATTCCAGAAGGTCTTACTCGCATGGTTTGAATACACGAATGGCACGATCACAGCATCAACTCGTTTGGAGTGGTTAAACAAGACTTTGGCGGAGACCAAGCGCGTCGAGCATCTCCTCATTATCTGGTAAGCAAGCACCTCATCGCAAAATTTGGAGCAGAGTCTAATTTGAGGCTATAGTTACCCTGAAGGTAGCAGCGGAGCCACTTTCTGGATGCCCGGTGACAAGATGCTTATGGTCAACCACCTCCGCACCCTCTCCATCGACATCTCACACTTTTCGGAGGTCAGCACTCTCGTTGGTTATCTCGCCCAATACTTGCTTCGCGCAAGCCGCAGACCGGAGAAGGTAGTCATTCGGGCGCTTGCGACTACGGTCATACACATGTTGAAGGTTCATTTGGATGAGGGTTTGGGTCCGAAGAATGAGAAAGATCCCAAGGGTGTAATTGTTGAACATGTCATCATGCCTGCGACTCCAGACCAACCGGTCTCCTATCAATACTTGACATGGGAGGCTAGGCGTTTAGTCTGGTCCGCCAAGAAGTCGGTTGCGAAATAAGGGGTTTGGGTCACCATGTTGGTTTGTCTGTTCTCTAGTTCTCTAAGCAAGCTTGGCTTGGACGCCCTTCGTTTGGGTTCAATTTTGTGGAAGCAAACTTGGGATGATCATGGATACCAGTACAAATTCCAGGGAGATTTTACCTAAGAAGTAATGCAGAATACAGCATCTTTTAAGGTGACCAATTTGCCAAGCCACTGAAAGTGACAATTGACAGTTATTATTGTGGCCACCTATGAGGCAATAGGATATGAACACGCTCTAAACCAGTCTACTTTTGCTTGAACGCCATATCCCTACCTAAACCTCGACCAACTTCAAGAACACCGAATCGAGCCAGGTATATTTCAGATCCATATCAAGTTGATTCCCCAGCGCCAAATTCAGCCAAACTCCCAAAATCCCGGGCTGTAAATTCCTCAAGTCTTGCAGTCCAATTTTCCCTCACTCAAACCTCCGTCCCCTCTCTCTCCCGTTCCCTCCTAACAACCTCCATCATCTCTCTCAACTCCCTCATTGGGACAGGCTTAGTCAAATACAAATCCACCCCCACACTAAAAGCCTCCTGCCGCGTCGTAGGATTCGCCGCCCCTGTAAGCGCAATCAACTTCGTCGGCTCACAATTCGTTTCTCTCTCCCATCTTCTAATGTGTCTCGCACTCTCAATCCCCGACATAATGGGCATACTGATATCCATAAGGACCACATCACAGACTCCGTTTAGTTCTTTGTAGATGTTGAGGGCTTCGAGACCGTTAATCGCTGTGTGGTGCGTGATTTTCAATTTGCGCATTGTGGCGACGAGGAGTTTGAGGTTGATTTCGTTGTCTTCGACTAGGAGGACGCACATTTCTTTCGATTGGGGAGGAGTAGTTGAGGGCTTTTCGGGGTTGGGTGCGGGGGTTGTTCGGTCGGGGGGATTGGTCACTGGAGATAGTTGGATTTTACCAAGTTCGAAATCTTTCGTTTCTGTGGTATTGGGCAGTATCGTGTCTGGAACCTTGGAGACGGGAGGCACGATTTGGTTAAGAAGCTCCTTGAGAGTATTTTGGCCTGTGTGAAGGTCGTCTTCGGTGATGTTACTCTTACAGAATGCGCTGTGAAGAATTTTTGCACCTTTATGGGGTCCATAACTATAAAATTATTAGCAAGGCTCAAAGGCAGATAGAAGGGAGAGGAGACTTACGGTTGTTGCAAATAATATATTTGGAACTTTCCACACGTATGCATCCTTGGTCCTGGGCGGTATCCGCTGCACAAAACCATTGCAATGGATTTCCCGGATTTCGGGGGTAGTTGGTTGTCGTAGGAATCTAAAATGTTCTTGACATCTACATCACCCAATCCAGATTCCATGATAACAATTACATCGACACCAGAGTCTGCATTTTCAATGGGAGCGGGCTCCATATTGAACCAATTGACGAGCATTGATTGAGTGGCGGATTTAAGCAACATGGCTGCTTCTGATTCCGGAGAAAGAATGCCAGTCGGTGCCTCTGAGATATCGGGATATCTGTCAAACCCCTCGAGTCGAAACTTGAATCCTTTAGTCGCCTGTCGCGCTTCAGAGAGAATATCTACATGGCCAGGTATAGCGGGAGCTGGAGTTTGTGCTGTCAAGGGCAGTCTGACTGTGACTTCAGTCCCCGTGCCCTGCTCTGAAGTAAAACCAATTGTACCTCCAAGATCTTGAATAATGTGTCGAACAATACTCAAACCAAGACCTGTTCCTGTAGCCAGAGAATCTTCTTGAGTAAAAGGCTTGAAAAGTCGATGCTTCAAAAACTCTTCAGAAATGCCCTTTCCAGAGTCTCGAACTTTCAGCACGAGTGATTCTCGAGATTTCTGGCTCCGAGCCACCCCTTCATCCTCAATTTCCAAGCTTAACTTAATGAAACCAGTAGTTGTATACTTCTCGGCGTTACTAAATAAGTTCATCAAAATCCGGCTCCAGGCTCCAGGGTCAATATCGAATGTCCAGTTTTGCCTCCATCTGATATCAGTTATGATATGGATTGGATGGTCCTTTGAAGAGATGAACGAGGAGCGCTGGGAAGAAGGACTGCCGGCAAGTTTGACAATGCTATGCCCAGCGTGGATGCTTTCAATTACTTCTTCAGATAGCACCAAGATATCTGTTTTTTCTTCCGCGTCATCTTCCGCTGCTGTTGATCTGTCAAGTGAACGCTTCTTTTTGCGTCTCCCGTTGCTTTTTGATACCCTGGTGCTGTTTTTTACCTTGCGATTGACTTTTGAGAAGTCCAACACATGGTTTATAGTATCCAGCAAGACCTTTCCAGAGGCATGAATATTGTTGACCATATCCTCTTGCGTCTCAGTCATGCTTGTTTCTTGCAAGAACTCTACACTCGCCAATACTCCATGAAGAGGACTTCTCAGTTCGTGAGATATACTAGAAATGAAGTCCGACTTCAATTTATCCAAGACCTCTATAATGTGGCGGTTTGATTAGCCTAGTTCAAAATGAAGAATCTGGGAAAAGAATAAGATATTCCGACCTGGTCGTAATGAAGAAGAAGAGCAGCGCTAGATTCTCTCTTCATGCCAGCTTCCAGAATGGAGTAATTAAACAATTGTCTGAACCTTCTAGTGAAAATCGTACTAGAGCATCTAAGGCAATAGTTTTTACGAATATAGAACAGTCACAATCCTTGACAAGGTAACAGCCGCTCTTACTGTACAAGGCGAAAAGTTCCTCTTCAAATTGAGTTAATTTGAAATTAGGGGATACTATCTCAAAATATACGGAATAATTCAACGACATAGTGAGAAGAAATGAAGGAGACTTACGAGCTGAGATGCGAGATACCTCCGCCATAGCACTATTTCCAAAGGCCGCGAGATACGTCAGATCTTCCGTCGGACACATGACTCTGGTAGGAGAATTAGACCATATCAAGCTGCCCGAAAACCAGCGCTCTCGATTTTGATCCCACAATGGAAACCAGAACACGCTTTTTGCACCTGGCAAGACCTCCAAAATGGCCTTGGCTTCGGCTTCCTTTGAATGTCTTTGCCTACGTGACTTGTTCTCCTGTGCTGGAGTCATTTCCTCGGTATTTGTCTTGGGCATCCCACAAGAACTGGTAGTATCAGAGTCGCTAAAAGACCCGTCTTCATCAAAGTTGAAGATTTTTCCGTGGGGATATCGTTTCAGAAGTCTCTTCAACATAGATTCTGGCAAATTTCCATATTCGTTTGATGGACCATGGCCACGAAGACTAGAACGGCGACGGGTACTGAATCCAAGAATATTGCAAGTCTTCTCCTGCGGTTTTTCCATATGGTTGGCAGAATCAGAGTGGCTAGTCCCATTGATATCTATTTCAGCCGCGGATTGCTTCCTACATAGTTCATCTTCGCTACTCGCGGTTGGATCAATGCGAAAAGCACCTGGTGCCTTGTCGTCCATACCATTGCGATCTAAATTTCCACCAAATGATCCTACACTTGCATCGAAAAAGATGACTCCCTGGACGCCAATAGCCTCTCTGATGAGGTTAGAAGCTCTGGAGAAGACGGCTTTCATTTCACTCGACACCAACGCATCCTGCAACTCCTTTGAGACGTCACGATCATCCGTCAAAGAAGGGGCTGGTAGATCGAATGCCACAGAGGCTTTGTTTTCGTTGCGATCGGGATTCGGCTCCACAAGAGTATCCAAGGTCGTCACGGAACTATTTCGATCTTTCCAAGATTTAGACATTGAAGTAGACTGTGTGGCTGAACCATGCGAGTCACTCGATGTGAGATGACTTTCCCCTCTCGGCATCATTGGTCTGCCATCTCCAGCGTCGGTTCGAGACACCCCAGAAACAGACGACGGTGTTTGAGGAAGAAGAGTCTCATCTTCTGGCCATTGCTCTAAGCCCTTGGACAAATTAGGTACTGGTTCCTGCACCCCAAATTCATCATCCGCCAGTTTTTCGAGTGGAGCAGCATGTCGTTTGCGCTTCTGCGTAGGCTGTTGAATTCTATGTCCCCATTCAAGCCACCAGTCTCGCAACGTAGATTTTCCCTCAATAAACAACCCGATGGCCTTTATCATTCTCTCTGACCGGTATTGTTTCTTTTTAATAAGCCCTGCCTCGAGGTAATCCATCACCGTCACCCCCATGTCCATAATGAATTCGATTTCCGATTCCCTCAACCCCTCGCGGGGTTTATCGTCCGCTACAATGTAGTTTCCGATCACTGTCGACGAACCCGGAGAACGCAAGGGAACAGCAGCTAGAAAACGGGCGTGTGGTTCATCAGTTACTACATCTAGGATCAATACTAAGTTAGAGCAGTTCTGAGCCTCAAATCTAAGATTAGAACTCACATTTGTCTTTGTATGAATCGTGCTTTGTGAGGTCGTTTATTACTATGTACTCGTCTTCGGTCTCGCAGAAATGATTGACTAGCTCGGATCCCACCGTTCTTTGTGTATTTGAAGGGCATTTGGTTGTGCCAACCCCGTGCCATAATTTATCGTTCTCATCGTCGTCTCGTTGTAGGGAGAGAGCCTGGCCAGACTCTGCCAGCATGAATTCGGCATGGCTGTTGGAGAGGGTGATTACTCCACGTTTGGTGTTCAGTCGTAGAGCACCAAGCTGTGCAAACGCTGTCAAACATGGATCGCTCGAAGCTCTCGGAACCTTTCGTCCATCCGCCGTCTTTTCGATCCTTTCTTCGTCCGACTGGTAATATCTGTTGCGGGTAATTAGATCATCTCGACACAAGAACTCCAGCCCGTTGCTAACCTGTAGAGCTCTCGCTCACGAGCAGCGACTGAAGGGACTGCTTTCAATGCCATATTTGATGGAGGTCGGAACGCCGGACAGGAACCATGCGTCGTGAATAAGAGGAAACGCAGAGGAAGCAGTATTAGAAAGGGGAGAGCATGGTAGGAAAATATGAGAGAGAAGTTCGGAGCCGGCAACAATCTTATCGTGTACGGGACGTTGACTCTTTAACTCGGGACCCCTCGTTTGCAATAGAAGAAAATGGAGACGGTTGGTGTACTGTACTTTTCCTTATCGTAAGCACCGAACCGTATTAGTTGGGCCGGTGTAGGAAGTAGGCTGATTAATCGATCTACATCGATAGATACCTCCAGACCGTTGATAGCTCCGGGTCGACAGCTTCGACTAACCCTCTCAACACAGCACTTGCCGTTGCGATTGCGGTTTGCGGACAGTTTTTTTTGGCATTCGGGTTTGTCGGCCCAGCTGGAAATATTTGTATCGTCGTGGAATGAGATCCATGCTTGTCTTTTCCTCCGTAAAAAACTTGATTTTTCAACACATTACCTAATCCTCCCTCGGCTGTACTACCCTGCTCAACTAGCTCTCCTACTACGGGCAGGTAAATAGAAGCGAGCCCCGACCCTTAAAGAGCTAGTTATATCAGTTATAACAGGCTCTTTAAAAGCTATATAACTCTGTTAGAGTAGTACGACATAGCAAGGTTTAAGATATTATAGCGAATACTCGGAGTATATAACGACGCTAGAAGAAGAACTTTAGCTAATATAGCTAGGAATCTATATAGTTATAGAAAAACTATAGAAGCTACTAATAATAGTATATAGATAGCTAGACTTTACTTATAAGAAGTCTTCTTAGTTTATTAAAGCTTAAAAAATCTAGATCTTTTTAATATATTAGTCTATTAAAGTCTAAAATATCTAAACTTACTAAGTATTTTATATTTATTTTACTATTCTAAGTACTTATCTAGCTTATATATTTTTTAGATAGTTTAGTATATATACTACTAAAAAGGCGTTATAATAATAATAGATGATTTAATATATTTAATACTTTAATATATTTAATTTTTAAGCTAGATTATTTAATAAAATAATCTAATACTTATATAAAAGATTATCTCTATTAAGAAAAAATATTCTATTATTATTAAAACTATAATATTTAGAATAAATTCTAGTATATCTTTTATTCTTCTACTACTAATACTAGTATTTAACTATTATATATACTACTTTACTAATATTAAGTATATATTTATAACTTTTAAATAGAGGCTATTATAGTAGTAATTAGAGTCTTTTCTTATATAAATTACTACTAAAACAACTTTGTTAAAATATCTTAATATACTTTAAAGTTATAAAATAATAAAAAGATAGAATTAATTTAAGAGTATTTAAAATATATAAGAGATAGCTTCTATATTACTTAGAATACTTTTAAAATAGTAGAAGATTTACTCTTATAAACGAACTCTTTTGTATTTATAAGATATATAAGTATAAGAGAGTAACTTAGTATATTTCTATATACTTTAGTAAGTAATCTTTCTATTTTAAAATAGTAGAGTAATTTTAAAAGTAAGTAATTAATTATCTATCTAATTAGAAGAGAGTATTAATTTAAATATTATAAGACAAAGATAGATTAGACAAAGGATTATCTAATAATCTCTACCTTTTAAGCGAGGAGTATAGTATTTAAAGCCTTATACTCTTCTCTATAGTTCTAGAGAATTAAGTATCTATTTTAACTTTACTTTACTTATTCTATGCTCTTAATATAGCTTCTATAATCGCTATAAATAGTTATATATACTAATAGCTAATTAATTAGTATATAGATTATATATTATAGTATATTAAAAGAAAGTCTTTTTCTTCTACTTTTTTAATTAAAAGTGTTTTTATAGAATATACTAGTATTAAATTTAATTATAGTTTAATTTATTTACTTTTAAATAAAGACTCTAAACTCTCTTTTTAGTAACTAAACCTTCTTTACTATTCTAGTTAAATTCTAAAATATAAAGTACTTAATAAATCTACTTATAATTCTCTTTTAAATTATTATATTTAAATTAGTATATATAGCTATTTTTAAAAGAATTACTATACTTTTTAGTCTATATATTAAATATAGCTTTAGTAAGAGTAGTATTACTTACTTCTTCTCTCTCTTTCTAATTCTTAATAAATTCTAATAATAAAAAGATAATATCTTTAGACTAATAGTAATTCTTATTATATTCTAATTAGATAGATTAAGATTAGATAATTTAAGATCAAATAGATTAAGATTAAGTAGAAGATAGAACTTAAAATAATTCTAGTATTTTAAAGAAATTAGAAGAAATTATAAGTTAAGAAGTTTTCTTCTTTTTATTAGACTTTTTTTAAAAGTAATTTAGAGATATATTAAAAGATAAAAGTAATAAAGTAATATAAGTTAGCTTTAGAGATTTATATACTTAGGATTTATTAAGTAAAGTATATAAAGAGAGTAACTAATTATATACTTAAATAAAAAGTCGATTTATTTAAAGTTTTAAAATATCTAGCTAACTTATTAGATAAGTTAGTTATAATAACTCTAAAACGTAGTAACTCTAAAGATATAATCTAAATAATTAATTACTTAATAACTAATAGTTAGAAAATAGTAATTCTTAGATATAATTAAAAATAGACTAGTAAAGAGCTATATTTATAATAGAATAAGTATTTAAAGTATATATTAAGAAGTAATAAATTTTGAAAAGTAGTTATATATAGCTTCTAAGTTTATATTAATAATACTAAAGCTCTTTTTAAAAGCTTATAATTATAATCTAATTAATTATAAAATAGTATATAGATTACTTTTAATAATTTAGATTTATAAAGACTTTTATTAATTAATATAATACTATTTATTTATATATATTAAAATTATCTAATTAAGCTTATTAGTTAGTTTACTATATCTTTAGAAGTAGAAGAGACTAGTTTTAGAGTTAGTATATTTTTAAAGTTATTATAACTAACTTATATAACGAGTTAGTAGAGAATCTTAAAAAAATAAAATAGACTTTAACTTAATTATATAATTAGCTTATTAAGTTCTCTACTTTAATTTACTTTACTTATAATAGCTTAATATATATATCTCTAAGCTAACTAGTAAACGTAATAAAAGTAATAAAAGTAATAGATAAAAGTAGTAGGAAATTAATTAATAAATATATCTACTTTTACTAGATAATATAAAAGTAATTAGATATATAGTAGTAGCTAGTAAAGAAACTAAAATTTATTATTAATATACTAATAATTATTATTAATCTTACTAAAAATTATAATTAATATTTATATACTAAACTACTTTGAAAAGATCCTAGTATATTTATTAGATAATTAAATACTATCTTATAAAGAGCTAAATATACTCTAATATTATATAATAGTTTATCTAGATAGTTTATAGCTATACGCGCGCTATATCGCGTCTTTACTCTTAGAGTTTCTTATTTCAAGCTATTACGTAGCTGCTATATTATAATATTTAACTAAGTTATATAGCTCTTAGAAGAGCTAGTTATAACTAGTATAACTAGCTCTATGGCGGGTCGAGACTTAGTTAAAGCTATATACTCGTAGTAGGCTCTCTTAGTAAGAAAAACCGTGCTAATTTAAAGTATAGATACTCTACTAAAAGCTTCTTATTTATACTATATTATAGAGTATTACTAAGTGTAAATAAAATCGTAAAAAATATAATAAAAGTTATAGTTAACTCTAAGAGAAGTCTTAAAAAAGCGGATTAGGTCTTATAACTCTTTAATAAGTAGTTATAGTTATATTAAGATAGAAGCTAGTATATCTTAAATCGGCACGGTTTTTCTTACTTAGACGTACTAGAGAGGCTAGACTCGTAATAAGTAATAAAAGAATAATCGAGAATAGTTAGTTATTCTAACTATCTTAGTTAATATTAATTTATATTAAATAATTTGAATAATTCACTTAAATTATCTTAGAAAGCTGAAATAACGAGCTAGGATTTATAGCCGCGTTTACTAAGCTTTCTTATAAGTTAAGTACTTTCTCTACTCTATATCGCTAATAACTATATCTAAGAAGCTTGAAAATTCACTTCTCGTTTTATTAAAATCATATAGACTATATTAGATAGGCTCGGAATCCTACGTAGTTTAATTACGTTTTTAATCTATTAAAAAAATGTCTTATAATTTAGAGCCTATTTAGCTTATATATATCTAGGATATATACTACTAAGAAACATAAAGTAATATATATATATATATACTAGTATTTAATATATATATTTAAAAGTAATATAAATCTCTTATTTAATCTTATATATCTTAGTATATATATAAATAAGATATATACTACTAAAAAAAGATTAAGACTTCTAGAGATATAAATCTTTAAAAGTTTATATATATCTCTTTCTATCTACTAGTTTTATAGTACTACTAACTTGAAATATATAAATATATACTAATAAATATACTATAAGCTAAATAATTACTTAAATATTATGAAATAATTAATAATATATACTAACTTATACGAGGTTATTATTTAGAATATCTTTGTCAGTATATATATTTAAGAGGTAAATAGCGATTCGGATTAGTATACGTAGGTACACGTATACTCGCTTAGAAGCTACTTAAGTAGACATCGTAGCTAGCTTTACTTAGTATATACGAACGATAATATAACTCTTTTTACATCGCTTTTATAACTATAAGTTATACTAATACTAATTAGTAGACGTATAGATTAGATACTTAGTTACTTTATATATTTCTATTATAAGTATACTTATATAAAAGTAAACTCGATATCACTAGTAGACTCTCTTTTACAGATCGTAGTTTCTTCTACTATTTAAATTCACGATAAATAGTAAACGCTTCTTAATATAGAAAGCACCGATTACTAATACCGACCTCCTATTATCTCTTAAGACAATTTATACTTTCTAAGACACCTATTCACCTAAAACCCGATATCTCTTTTACTTACTAAGTAAAGAACAAACAGACTTTCAATAATATCTAAATTCATTTATAATATCTATAATATCTATAACATCTATAATATAATAGACATATCGACACTAATTCTAATAACTTTAGAAGCTTTAACTTTAGTACTAAAACAAGCTCTAAAGCTAGTACTAAAGCTAAAGTTAATATAGATAGAAGAGACGATTTTTACTATTAAAAGAGAAGAAGAGTATACTAAAGAAGAGAACGAAGACCTTCTTCTTTAGAACGAATTTTAAGTAGACTTTAAAGAATAAGATTAAAATAAATTCACTAAGATCTACCGATCTACGAATACTAAGTTATAATAGACGCTTTAAAGAAGAGGTATATAAGTTAAGATAAATAGGTATAAAATACTTATATCTTAGATACTATATAATACTACTACTAAGGTTAACTAAACTAAGTAGTTAGATAAAGAATTAAAAGCTATAGTATTAGAAGGAGACACTAGTAGTAGAGTCTTTAGATCTCGTTATAAATATATACTAGAATATACTAAAAGATAATAAAAGCTATAATAACAATAACTATAACCTCTATAACCTCTATAATAATAACCTTTAGCTAAAAATATTACTTAAAACACTTAATCTAAGATAAAGGCTAGAGATAAAGCTTTATAATTATCTACTATATAATAATAATAATAACTAATATCTTTAACGACTTTAATTCTATTAACTAAAAGGAAAGACTTTATAATAACACGAAATACATATAACTACAGTAGAGGCATATAGGAGTACGTATAGTAGAATAACGTATATAGATACTAGACACTAATATAGAAGAAAATAATAACTGTCTCTCTACTATACTAAACATAAACGTCTATATATAAGAAGGTTAGAAGCTTCTAAGTTCTAATAATAATAATAACCGAGCCTTACCTAATATAGCTAATACTAAACAATAAGAGCTAAAAAGCTAAATATATAACCTCTAATCCTTTAGAAAGCTAAATATATAATATCTAAACCTTAATCCCTTTTATATATAAATATTAGATATTAATACCTTTAGCACTTTACTTATATAAGTATTAGTTATTCGTAATCTCGGCTCTAGGGGTATTAGAGGTATTAGCACTACTTAGAAGTATTAGCAGTTTTACGAATACTAATAATTCAAGATAGTACTATTATATAATAATCTAGCTATTATATAATAATCTAGGATAGCGTACTATTATATCCTCTCTTCTTTAAAAAGACTCGTCTCGAGTCTTTAGTTAGTAATTAGCATAGTATTAGGTTAATTAGAGTATTATTTGTCTTTTTATTATAAAGAATATAACTTATCTTACTATTATAGTATCTAGTAGTTAAGGTAGGGTTAGTAGCTAGTAGTATTATTATTTAAGAGCTAATTGCTCTTTATTTACTACTATATACTATATAATAATAGAATACAAACGGAAGAGAAGCTAATAATTAGCTAGTAGGTAGAAAGCAGTATATTACTATAGAGTTGTTATATTCTTACTATTATCGTATATTATAATAGTAATTATTAAGCAATAAATAACAATTGTAAAGCAATAGCTATTATTATAAGTAGTATATTAGTAGGCGACTTTTCCTTAATTCTAACTTCTCTTCTTCTTTTCTTTTTATTTAAATAATATAAATAGTAAGAATACCTTCTAATTAGATATATTCTTATATACTAACTTATCTCCTAGAATATATATATATATTATATATATATATATAAAAGTAAGTTCTTCCCTTCTTAATTAGACCTAATTCGAGGCTAATCCGATATAGTTCTTCTATATCCTCCTAGTACGCTTCTAGCTACCTACCGAGTCTACTATATTTAGTACCTTCGAGTAAAATCTTAGAATAGAGATCACGTATATACTTTTAAAAAGCTGAAGTCGAAGAAGTATAAGTATTATATAGAGTAGAATACTATATATATCCTAGTAAGTTTAATTCTAAATATATACTAAATCTGTTCTAACTTAAGTAGTTACTATAGTTTATTAGAAAGGAGTTTAGTAAGCTTTAGAGTAAGAAGGAGAAGAGAGAGGTTAAGAAGGCTATAAAGGCTTTAGATAAAGTATTAGTCGTTACTAGTACGAAGGTACTAAAGAATAGCTTAGAAGTATAGTTTGCTCTCTTAGAAGAGACTTAGGCGCTTTATACTAAGGTTATTATAAGTACTCCTTACTTATTAGAGAGGTTTTAGTTACTAATATTTAATAGTTCTTATATTATACTATAGAGGGTAGGACCTCTATCTAAACCTAAGTTCGAGTCCTCTTCGAAGCCTATCTAAAGAGTTTATAGGCGTCCTTTCTAAAGCCGGTTATAAGAGGTCGCTGAGATAAGAAGCGTCCTTATAAGGAGGAGGTAGTAGAGGAAGAGCTAATTTAGGCTCCTTATACTTAGGAGGGTAAGGAGAAGAATAATAAGTCGGAGAAAGAAGAGGCTATAGCCTAGAGAGAGTTAATAGACTCTATTTTAATAGTAACTTAGTCTTAGTTCTTTACTTTATTAATTTTAAATATTCCTACTAGTTAGTGTTTTATCTTAGGTTTTTATTATAAGTTCCTTATTAAGAGTAACTAGAATTAGAGAGTATTAATAGAGTTATAAATTAACTCTTTTACCTAATTCTTATCTAATTCTTATATATTAAGGCATTTAGAGAGGTGTTAGAGTAGTCCTAGCTCTTTTAGATATTTAGTATAAAAGTCTCTTAGACGATATAGTAAACCCTAAAAATTGTCTATAGAATACTAAGCGGGATCTAAATCGTATTCGACTAAGTTCGTAGATACTTATAAAAGAGACTTTGTTTTTAAATCCTTTAATATTAAGTATAAGTATTCTCGTCTACTAAAAGAGTATAGTCCGATCCTATCTAGTAGGTCGAAAAAAGTTTAAAGTTTAAAAAGTTTAAAAAGTATAAAAAATTTAAAGTAGAGATAAAAGCGAATTTAGAATAGAGTCGGAAGTCGTTTAGTTAAAAGGCAGTAATAACTTAGTTAAAAGCTTACTTCGAGAGTGTACTAATTCGTATCTAATTCGAATTGCTAAAAGAGTATAGGTCTAAAAAAGTTTAGAATAAAGTTAGAAGTGAATTTAGATTAGAGTCGAAGGCGAATATTAAGAGGTAAAGTTATAGATGACAGTAATGTCTTAGCTAAGAGTTTACTTTAAGAGTATACTAATTCGTATCTAATTCGAATTCGAATAAAACATCTAGTATACTAGATATAAAAGAAAGTAAGTTCGTCTAAACTTAGGTCGGCGAGGACTTAGAGTAAAGTTAAAAACAAAGAGTTAATAATATTATAGATAGTAATAACTTAGCTAAGAGGTTACTATTCTTTTAAAAGCGTACTAATTTATATCTAAGTCGAATTTAAATAAAAAAAAAGAACTTCTAGCCTTACTAGAAGTAAAAGAAAGTAAGAAAGTAACGACTATAAGACTCTTATCAGAGTCGGTTAGGTTTTAGCTAGTTAAAAGCGAAGTTATTACTAAAGTTTATTAAATTATCTAAGTATCTAGGGATAATAAAAGAGGTGGTTTCGGCTAGTTAAAACAAAAGAGTTATTACTAAATATTATTAAAGTTTAAAATTATTATCCGAAGTCTAGGATAATAAGAGAAGAGGTAGATTTAGCTAGTTAAAGGCGAAGTTTATTACCAAATGTTAAAAATACTATTCGAAGTTTAAGACAATAAAAGAGGTAGTTTAGCTAGTTAAATAAACTTAATACCAAAGTTGTTAAAGTTGAAATTATTATCTAACGTTTAAGATAATAAAAGATATAGTTTTAGCTAGTTAAAAGCGAAGTTATAGTTAAATTATTAAAGTTAAAATTATTATTTAAGTATCTAAGAATAATAAAGAGATAGTTATAAATATAGTAGTATCTAAGTTTAAATATCTAGTTATATAAAACTATATTACTTAGGTCTATAAGCTACCTCGTTCTCTTTAGTAATTTAGGTCTAAATTAAGATACTTAAAGACTTATTTAAAATCGTCTTCTAATTCTAATTCTACTTTAGAAGTAATAGAGAAAAAGTTTAAAGTAAAATTATAAAAGTTTAAAGTAGAGTTAGATAATACTTAGTTAAGAAATAGTAATAACTTAGTTAAGAGCTTACTTCTTTATTTCGTTCTAATAGAAAGTATATTTCAACTAACTCACATCTGCTTTAAAAAGTTTAAAAATAAAAAAAAGGAACTTCTAGCCTAGCTAGAAAAGTAAGAAAGACTCTATACTAGAGTTAGTAAAGTTTTAGCTAGTTAAAGGATTTTATTACTAAATATTATTATATTACCTTATTCTCTTTAAAGTACTTAAAGACTTAATCATCTTCTGATTTCGAATTCTACTTCTAAAGTAGAGAACGATTTACTATTATATTATAGAGAGTTTAAGGCTAAATTAGATAAAGAGGAGGTATTTTAGACTATAGTACTAATATCTTATAACTTAGCGTTTTAGTAGGTCTCCTTATCTATAGCTAAAAGATTATTTACTATCTTAATAAAGTTATAATTCTAGTATCTCTTAAGAGTAGTAGAGGCGTTTTAGAGCTAAGGTATAATCTTATTTTATTCTATATATAAAAGAACCTTTCTAATTCTAGTATCTATCTAAGTATAACTATACTTAAAAAGTAACCTTTTAAAGTTAGTAAAAGTTTCTTTAGTATATTCTTCTCTTAATTCTACTTTCTTCTCTTTTAACTTCTATCTCTTTTAACCTTTATACTAGCAGAGACTTAGTCTATAACTATAGTCTTTTTAAATATTCGCTAGTAAAGGTATTTTTAAAGGAAAAGTTTAGAGTAGAGTTAGATAATGTTTAGTTAAGAAATAGTAATAACTTAGTTAAGAGCTTACTTTTAAGTTTTATTCTAATAGAAAGCATATTTTAACCGATTTATATCTAATTCAAGGTTTAGGAAGTAGTAAAAAGTTTATTAAGAGCAAGGGCCTATAAGTAAAAGAAGTCTAAATATAGGCTTTAAAAAGTAAAAGAGGGTTTAAACGAAGGTTTAAAAGAGAGGTTAAATTAGTAAGGGTTTAGAGATAGAGTATTTTTAAGTTATTAACTTTATAGTTCGCTTATAATTATAATCTTATCTAACTAATTATTTTATCCTTTATTTTTATACTACTATCTTATTAATATATTATCTATATCTAAGAAGTCTTACTTATTATTTTATTAGAATCTTCTAAGTCTTAGTATATAGTTATAGATTAGAGAGGGTTTAGAGGGTCTTTTAAAAAGAGAGGTAGCCCTAGAAGAGGGTTATTAGAAGGTATTAGAGACAGCTACCTATAGCTAAAAGAGGTATAAATTCAAGCTTAGAAGTAGAAGAGGGTTAGATTAGAGAGGGTTCAGAAGAGAATCGGATTAGAGAGAGTTAAAAGGCGAAGTATTTTATTAACTTTAAATTATAAGCTCGCTTATCTATCTTTCTAGCTCGGCTAGCTAATTCCTTATTTCTTAATTCTCTACTTCTAAAGCTTATATAACTAACTATATCTAATCTATATTTAAGAAGTCTTACTAGTCTCTTTAACTATTATTTCTTTAAGATCTTCTTAATCTTAGTATATAAGTGCTATTTAGACAGCTTTTAGAAAGAGAGGTAGCTTTAGAAAAGCGTTTAACGCCTTATAGTAGAACTAGGTTTAATATTTCAAAGATATTGTTTTAAAGAGAGAGAGAGGGTAAGATTAGATTTAGAAGCCTTCTAGATAACTATTATAAGTCGACTTATTCACTAAATCTAGGGTTATTAGAACTCTTAGGAAATACTTAGTATATTTTAATCTCTTAATATATACTAAAACACGATTTTTACTAGCTGTCTATATAAATACTAAACCCTAGTATTACTAGCTATCTAGGTAGTCTCTAATTACCCGGCTATATAAGAATATCGTTATAATATTCTAAATCGAGTATAAATCAACTTCTAAATAAGAAGTAGCGATAAGCTTAAAAAGAGATATTATTAAGACTATTACTAGCGAAGAAGAGTTATTATTTTTATATAATAGCACGAAATATATATAACTATAGTAGAGGTATATAAGAGTACGTATAATAGAATAATATATATAGATACTAGGTACTAATATAGAAGAAAATAATAACTGTCCTTCTACTATACTAAATATAAACGTCTATATATAAGAAGGTTAGAAGCTTCTAAGTTCTAATAATAATAATAACCGAGCCTTGTCTAATATAGCTAATACTAAATAATAAGAGCTAAAAAGCTAAATATATAACCTCTAATCCTTTAGAAAGCTAAATATATAATATCTAAACCTTAATCTCTTCTATATATAAATGTTAGATATTAATACCTTTAGCACTTCGCTTATATAAGTATTAGTTATTTATAATCTCAGCCCTAGAGGTATTAGAGGTATTAGCACTACTTAGAGGTATCGGTAGTTTTATAAATACCGACAATTCAGGATAATGCTATTATATAATAATCTAGCTATTATATAATAATCTAGAATAGCGTACTATTATAGACCTAAGCGATCTAGCACGACCTCTAATCTAACCTTTAAGTCTACTAAAAGACGACTAAACCTCCTTCTTTATATCCTATTAATTTAGTAAAAATACTAGTAGCAACGATTTCAATAATATCTCTAAATATCTAGAATATAATTAGTAATAGAATAATCTTAGCGAAAGACTACTAGTATAAATAAATATAATATATTTTAAACTAGAGTTAACTTTATAAACTTCTTAAAAAGGTTAAGATCACTCTTATATATTAGGCACTCTTATAAAAGTATATAAGAATAATTAAAAGTATAGTAGAAAAGAAGATAACTTTATAATTAAAGTTATAATATTTAAAAATATATATAAGAGAAGTAGAGTATTACTAGTAATTTACTCTCTTACCTTTCTTACTATACTAAAAGATAACGCTTTAAATTACTTTTATATTACACTTTTTAATAAAAACATTAATTAATCTTTTAAAGTTTTATCTATATCTATATAATAATACTTTAAAGATAAACTTTATAAAAGAGGCTAATTATCTAAGTAGAATAATATCGATTTATAAGAGATAATATAAGTATCTAGAACATTAATATTAAGCTCTTTTAAGAATATATTATTAAGACTTAATTTACTAAGATTTTCCCTCTCTATTAACTTTTATATTAATAGTTAGTTTTCGAATAAGCTAATTTTAACGTATAAAAAAGTCCTAGACTATACTATTATAATATCAACCTTACTCTAAGACTCTTCGATTTCTAATACTATTACTCTACTATAAAGTTCAATCTAATCCTATATAAAAGTCTATCTAGAGATAGTTATAAACGAAACTATAATAACTAAGAAGCACTTTTATAAGAGTAGATAATATAGTATAAACAAATTTAGTAATATAGATTAATATAAGAAGAAGAGGATATATTATATATATAGAAAAGACGACTATTTATCTTAGGATTATAGTTAAGAAGAGTAGGACTATCACTTTACTAAATAGACTAATAAGAATTCTAGACACTTTAAAAGTAAGTAAGACAAGTATACTAGAAAGGTATATAATATAAATATAGTATATACATAAGATACCTAGAAGGAAGAGATATTAGAAACACTTTATACTATTACTCTATTAAAAGAAGATAGTTACTTATTAAATACTAGTTTAAACAAAGAAGTTATCTATTATAATATTACTTCTATAAGATTTATTAATAATTTAAATACTAAATAACTTACTATAAATTTAATAAGTTTAGTACAAAGACACGTTATTAATAGATATATTCTATAAAACCTAAACAACTTAAATAATACTTCTAATATTATATACGAATTTATAGAGAAAGTGTTTATAATAATAGCTAAAAGATATATAAAAGAGAACTTCTTTAGTATAATAATTAATATTAGAGCAGCTTAAAAGTTAAGTATAAGATATAACTAATATCTCGCGTATATTAGACTTATTAAAAGCGTTTTAATTAATAAAGGTATAAAGAGTTAATTTAATATCTAGTTTAGTAAGAGATATACTCTATTTTTAGGATTAATAATAATTAATATACTAATTAGAAAAGCTAAATTCTATATAGTATAATCTAATACCCTTTTTATTCTTTATATTAATAATATAGATAACTTAAATATTACTCTAAATAATCTTTAAAACGTACTTATCTAAGAGAATAAGAAAGAGATAGAAGTTAAGAGGTTCTCTATTATATAACGATTTAGACACCCTTTTCTACTCTAAGATAAAGCTATATATAACTTTATATAGAAGTATCTAACCTTTTTTATAGATATTAATATTTAAAGACTTTATAAGTAATTTAGCTATCTATTAGTACTAAGATTATAACGTGTACTAGAAAGAGCTAGGTATTATATTAACTAAGATATTCTTTAACATCTTACTAAATTCTACAAATACTATTAAAAGCATAGAAGTTCGCTAGGCTAGTTTAAGTTCACTTTTTATAATAACCTTATATTTAATTATAATGTTTTAATTAATACTTTCTTTCTTAATAAGTAGACAGTCTTATACTATATAGACGAAGTAATAAGGTATTAAGTAGATAACTTTTTACTAGATATAAAAGTAACAACTATATAAGAGGTCTTCTAAAGATATTAGATTAATATATATCTTAAACCCTCTAACTATATTATTATAAATACTAGGATAAACTTTATTAGAAAAGACTTTATATACTCTATTACTAAAATAGGTACTATAGTAAAAACTATACTAGTTAAGACATATAATTTAATTAGTATAGTAGAATAATACTATAAACCAATTTAACGAGTATATAATATTATATATAAATAAGAGCCTTATCTCTTATAAAGTTTAGTACTTTAAATAGCCTTTAAAGTAATTAACAATATAGTAGGCTTAAATAGACTAGTCTCTACTCTATTAGTATATAGAGTATATACTCGAATAACTATAAACGACGTACCTTTATAACTAATTTCTATAAGATCTAAGACTTATAAAAAAGCTACTTAAGAAGTACGAAAGTAGATTATATCCTATTAAGTTAAAAAAGCTCTTAATATATAAAATAGACTAATTAACTAAGTTAAGAACTTACTCTTAAATTTAGACGTTTTAGTATAGAGGGAGTATATAAAGTCTTAGATAAGACCTTTTATTCTTTAAGAAATCGAGAATAAGAACTATATCGTAGTACTACTAAGTAGTCTTATAAAGTTTTAATCTATAGTTATAAAGCTATACTTTATTAAAACTTCTAAAACTTTTAAAATAGTACTAGCGACTAAGGAAGTTTCTAGCATAGCACTATCTAAAATAATACTATAACTTTATAAAAAAGAGAGAACTTTTAAGTAATAGAGTAGATAGAATATTAAATAACATTCACCTTCTTCTTAATACCAACTTCGATAGTTATAAATCCACTAAAACACTGATATTCTAGAGGCTATATTAGAACCTCTCTAAAAGCATAGACGTAGACGACTCTAAAAGTATCTAAGACCTCTAAATAAGTCTTTTAAAGTGTTATTCTAATAATTAGATACTTTTATAGACGATTTTAACTATATCACTCTTAAAGATATTAGAACTTTTCTTACTAATTTAAGTAAACCCTATAATATCGAAGTATTCGTAGCTAATAATAGTATAGTATATATTAAATTACAATAAAAGGAGATTAATAGATTAACTAATTAAGATATTTTTAAGATTATTACCTAGAAGGAGTTACTTTTTAATATTAGAATATTTAGATTACGCTTTATAAATAATATTAAATTTAAGAGTATAGTACTTACTTTTACGAAGTTAAGATTAATTATCTAAGTATATAATAATACTAGGAAGTTACTAGTATTTACCTAGACGTCTACTATTTAAAGAGTAAGCTAGAGAATAATCCTTATACTTATTATAATACTTCTAAGCTTATAAGTATTTATTTAGAATATTATATAAGTGTATATATAATCGTTAACCGACTTAAATCGGAAATTCTTTATACGCTCTTTTAAAGGTTATCTCTAATAGGAAGATGTATTCTTTAAGGTAATTAGACTACTATATAGTATTCTAGAAGCTAGTAATCACTAGTTTATAACGTACTATAAACACTATATTATAAGGCTTATAATAGAATAGTTAACTTTTAACCTCTATCTTTTATATACTAAATTATACTAGTACAACGAGTAAGTAAAGTTAGATACCCCTTTTAATATAGTAGGCCTTTAAACTAATAATACTCTTATACTCGCTAATAACGCTTTTACTAATAAAGAAGAGCTTACTATTAACGAAGCTAGATTTATATCTAAGAAGAGAGAAGAGCTTACTATTAACTATCTAATCAAATTTAATAGAGGGCTAATTACTAAGTATTATAACAGCTCTATATCTCTTACTTAGAATTATATAAAATACTTAGATTTAGTATAAAAGGCTTTATCTAAGATATCTAATATAAAAGAGACATTATATATAGTAGATACTAAAGATTAATATATTATATAATATGCTAGAGAGGTATACTTAGCTATAGTATCCTAGTCTAAGGCTGCTTTTAACTTATTATATACTACCTAAACTATTAATTCTTAAGATAATAATATTTTACTCTTTAATAAGCGAATTTAATAGTAAATCGATAATCTCTTAAGAGGACTTAAATTCGTTAAATTAAATAAATCTTTCTTAAAGTTATACGCTTTTACTAATAGATTATTTACTAATAATAAGAACTTATTATTATAAATCGGTTATATTATTACTCTTATAGACAAAGATAATAATACTAATATCTTATATTAGTCTTCTACTAAATATAAGAGAGTTATCTATAGTGTTTTAGTATTAGAATTATATATAATAAGCTCTAGATTTAACGCTATAGCTTTAATAAAATCGACTTTTAAAAGCATCTTAGGATTTAAGATACTACTTATAATATATACTAATTCGAAGTCTATTTATAAATATATAGCTAAATTAGGTATAACTAAGGAGAAGTAACTAATAATTAACGTTATATATCTATAAGAAGCGTATAAATTAAGAGAGATTAATAAGATTAAATAAATTAATAGTAAGAGTAATCCTATAGATGCTATAACTAAAAAGAGTTACTATAATACCCTATAAAAGTTGATTAATACTAATAAGCTAGACATTAATCTTATAGAATAGGTAGAACGAAATAAGAGACTGAAATAGAGCCTCCTTATTAGTCGAGGACAGAGAATAGAGAGCTCTAATTAGTTAGATTAGATAGGAGATTTTAATGATTTTTAAGAGTACTAACTTCTGTCGTTTTAAAGAAGTGCTAGTGTCGGTATATATATTCAAGAGGTAAATAGCGATTCGGATTAGTATACGTAGATATACGTATACTCGCTTAGAGGCTACTTAAGTAGACATCGTAGCTAGCTTTACTCGGTATATACGAACGATAATATAACTCTTTTTATATCGCTTTTATAACTATAAGTCATACTAATAATCTTATTAGATATCTATATATTTATTTAAATAATTTATACGAGCTAAATAGGCTCTTATTTATTCTATATATATAAAGCCGATTCTCTCGCTCTTTTCTAAATTCTAATCTTGAAAATTTAGAACTTAACTTTAATTAGTTTTTCTCTCTCTCTCCGTTGTTATTATAGAGTATATACGTGACCTAGCAGACTTATATATAGTTACAAAAGTACTTCGTACTCTTCTCTCTCTTTAGTAGACGTTTTATATATTATATATTAATTATATTAAATCTACCTTCTTTTAAGCCTCGACTAGAGTAAGATAACGAGTTATATTTAGTATAACCTTTCTTATAATATAGTAGTAATACTATAATTCGATTCTAGATAAGCCTCTATTAAACTACGAACTCTCGTACTTCTATATACGCTCTATTATATATCTACTAAACCTTATCTCTACTCTACCTCGTATATTCTTACTTCTACCTCTATCTCTTATCTCTATTATAATCTTATACTCGTATACTCTTAAATCAAATACTAGCTCTTACTAGTATAACTCTATATAAGACGTATAACTATCTTCTAGAAAGCTTAATTAGTAGTAAGTACGACGTAAGATACTACTCTTCTAACTCTTCTACTCTATAACCTATATCTACGAACTTCTATTTACGTCTCGAGTCTTTAATCTGCTCTACTTTGTTGAATCTTTAATCTACTCTGCCTCTTTAATCTTCTATATCTACTCTACTTCGAAACTTATATCTGCGAACTCCTTTTTAAGTCCCGAGTCTTCGATCTACTTACCTTAGTATATTTATAGCCTCGCTTTCGTTCTTCTTAAGTAGCTATAATAACCTCTCCTCTTCTCTCTTCTCTTCGATAAGTCGATAACTTAGACGTTGCTATAGTAATTGCCTCGCTACCTACTCGATGATTTCGCACGTTTGCCGACTATACGTCTACTAATCTTATATCTTATCTAATTCTTACTCTCTCGCTTCTTATATCGATATACCTCTCTAAGACGTAGTATAGGCTAGTAAAATACGTTTATAAGACACGGTTTAAAGCGCTCTCGAGTAACTCGAAAGGACTAGTTATATATACGCTAGCTAGGGTATAGATTCCTCGAAGCCTATCTCTAATTAGTAAACTAGTATAGAAGAAT
Organism: Hymenoscyphus infarciens; assembly: GCA_001414345.1. NCBI lineage: Eukaryota > Fungi > Ascomycota > Leotiomycetes > Helotiales > Helotiaceae > Hymenoscyphus > Hymenoscyphus infarciens. The sequence continues at coordinate 39,838 of LLCB01000150.1, read as the reverse complement.
AGATAGCTTAAAAGCTCTAGGTTATTTATACCTATACTAAGGTACTATGCTTAGAGAGGAACCTTACTTAAAGACTAGAAGACGGATTATAGCTTTATTATTTTATTTTAGTTCTTAGAGCTAATCTTTCTTTAAGAGAGATATATTATAGAGTATATATATAACCTAGTAGACTTATATATAGTTACGAAAGTGCTCTATACTCTCCTCTCTCTTTAGTAGACGTTTTATATACTATATATTAATTATATTAAATCTACCTTCTTTTGAGCCTCGACTAGGGCAAGACAACTTCAGTACGACCTTTCCTGTTGTGGGGTGCACACGTGACCTGGCAGACCTGTATATAGTTACGAAAGTGCTCCGCACTCTCCTCTCTCTTTAGCAGACGTTTTACATACCACACATTGATCATATTGAATCTACCTTCTTTTGAGCCTCGACTAGGGCAAGACAACGAATTACATTCAGTACGACCTTTCCTGTGATAGTTGTCCCCAACGAGAAACCGTCCTTGTCCAAACAGTTTTGCCCAATTCAACCACCCAAACTCTTCACTGCCAGTTTGACATTTCACCAGCTCAAGATTCAGTGTTCCTCGCTTCCGGGTGACTTTGTGAAATTTTGCCAGTCAAAGAATCGAGAGCTGGAGTTCCACGGTCAGAGAATTGGAAGTAGGTAGGCTTTTCATCACCAGTGGGGTTGGTGGTAAATAGAAGGCTTTTATCCAAGCGTACCATACCAAGAGATATATGGGCGGTTACGAGATTATGAGAGCTTCCATGAATGACATCGAGGACAAGTAGGTCTGTCCATCGAATATTCCGCCTACGGATATCCGTCGAGTTATCGTATTCGTGGTGGATTTAAGAGCATACGAATAAATTCACGAATAGCACTTTTGCTACGAATGCGAATAACGAATAGAAGCTTCAGATTTGCGGATATTCCCTATTATAACATGTTTTAGTATAAAACCCTCCTATTATAGTTATAGTACTAAACTCTAAGAAATAACTATTCTCTTAAACTAACTTAATTCGTTAATTGAGATTTCTTTAAAATTAAAAGCTTTAATAGAGAGAGTATAGAGCGGTTAAGAATAAATAAAATTAGAGTAATAGCTTATATAAAGTTATATTAGTATAAATAACATACGGATTACATCTATTACGTAGCTATAACGCTAAGGCTCGTTACTTCTTATATATATTTACGAATAGTAGCATTTATTTATGAAGAATTAATTATACTACGAAGACGAATAATATGACTAACGAATATCTAATCATATAAAAGATTTATTATTTATTAATTCGTTAGACAGACCTAAGGACAAGACATTAGGTGCTATTAGACCCGGTTAGAGACGTGTGGATAGTAAGAGTTCCTCACGGAATAGAGATGGATCTTTGAAAAGAACCTGCCGGCTTGATTATTAGGTCTGATCCTAGTGTGGCGGCAGGAGAGAGATCAAGATGACTTGTTGCGATATGTATGAGTTTTGGTAGCTGTAAGATTGCTTCAACAAAGTGTGAGTGAGTGACAGCTGAGTATATAAAACAACAAAACGAAGTCCAAGTCAGTAGCTGCGTATTTACAGCGATGTGCACGTCCTGCTTTAAAAACCGTGATTTTCTAGGAACATAAAAAAAGGTTATAAACACCTCTTTTATAACTAACCCCCTTATATTACTCTATAACCACGCCTCTAAGGCTTAAACCCTATAAAGCAATTAAACTTAAGCATTTTCTTAGTAGCTTTATATACTTTTATATACTCTAGAAGCGTTGTTCTTTAATAGTCTTAAGAGGGGTAAAACCTCGATTTTATAAGGCTTAGACTTGGTCACGCGCCGGTTTAATTGCCTCGTAGGGTTTAAGCTCTAGAGGCGTGGTTATAGAGTAATATAAGGGGGTTAGTTATAAAAGAGGTGTTCGCAACCTTTTTTTGATAGAGCGGATTAGTTAAAGCAGGACGTGCACATCGCTGTATAAGCACACAGCGAAAAGCAAACCTGTATTTTAAAAATATCAAGTCCGGGTGATGCGGCCCGCTCTCAAGTTCAACAAACAACCTTACCAAGAACTTCCATCTTTTCGCACGTATGGAGATATTATTGACTCACAATAATCTCTCTTGTACTCTTCCCCTACAGATCAATTAACCTAATACACAACAATTCTCACATACCCTCCACATGCACTGGCGGGCAAGGACGGTGGGCGAATATGGGGTTGGTTAAGCGACCTCTTAGCTAAATTGGGTTAACATTATACGTTCAATGCCTGGTATGCTTACATTTTCGGATAGAGAGAAGGAGCAAGTAAATGGTCGTTATACGCGTGTTTAGCAAAATATTGTACTGAAGGTAATCAAGAACCTACCTCATTGAGAAGCCCTGAGTAAAATCTAAGTGAGATTCATAGCAACGGAGATGACCTCAAAATGACCGGCGACAAACTCACAATAACGAACCACATCCGAACTCTCTTGCTCGACCTCTCCCTTTTCCCATTCAAAAATTCTACCTCGGGTCTCGATATACAATATCTGCTCCAAGCTAGCACTCGAATGGAGAAAGCAACGATCCACGCCTCTACCACAATCAAATTAGGGGATTTCAGAACCCTTATGAAAGAGGGATTGTGTGGTTGGGCGTTTCGCAACATGTTCTGCTGCATGCCGCTCCAGGTGGTTCCCAATAAAAATCTTACCAAACCAGTAGCAGTCATGCCAGAAGCCACATAATAGTTCGGATCAACAGACATTCTCTCGTGCTCTAGGTAAAATTGAGACAAAGTCTTTTTCTTTTGGTATCAAGGAAATACACTTTCAGGGAGCTCTCGCCCATGTAGCAGCAAAGAATACATAGATGGCGAAGTTTACATTTCCTCTGAAAGTGAAAATTTGGCAAAAAGGCGCTAAGGACTGGTGAACTCATCTGTTCAACTGCTAAAACTCGCCACTATCATCCTTCTCAACCAGTTCAAGCTGTCTTGTGCTATTTTGTATAATGCTAGGAAACAATGCCCAGCGGTGCACCTAGAAAATTGTACGCATTACCCACATCTTTCATAGAGAAAGTATAGCTCTTCAAGGAATATTTGTCTTGAATTATGTGCATACTCTTATTCATAAAGAGCCCCAATTATCTAAACTCCCCAGGTACCTCTCTGAAAACATCGTACATAAGTTCCAGTGTAAGGGATGACGTTCTAGAACACTCTCAAGTTAGCAAAGTACGAACGATAAATAATCAGTTAAGCTGCTTCAGATAACTTGCTAGTAAGTTTGATATTATGTAACAGGCTAAAAACTTACAGCTTGGTTTAGCCTCCTCTGTCTTCTCAAATACATAGTTTAGTTCTCAATTGATCACTATATATTTGAACCTTGTTTCAGTGTATATGGAATCACACATACAATAGAAAGCATTGTCTCTCAATCAAAGATAGTAAGGTATACGAATAAGGAGGCAACAAGCACTTATATTTTCCACCTCGCTTAGCATCCAAGGTGAGGGATAACAATCTTAAGGAAAGCACAACGGCGGTAAAGAGAGTTTGAAGTATCACAGGTCTCTTAAACAACCAAACGAGTTTTATTTACAGCCCCTTTGGAGCAATTAAGCAAAACAGTAGTGCTACGATGTTTTGGGGGCTGTGAAGATAGCAACAATCCACCCACACCTTGCTGATTTATTGGGACCAACCTCGCTAACCCCAGTTCCTCAGTTGCTTGGAAAACATTAATGTAGCCGAAGTTGATTATTGGAACTTTTTGCGTGTTTATGCTAGGCTTGGTTGAGGCTGATTAAATATGCCATGGTTCTAGTATGATAACCACGTATATATGATTTTGACAGCACCATAAGGTATAGTGCCATGTTGTAGCTTTGAGGTTCGGGGCTTGGCTAGCACGTTAAGCCTCTCCCTGGCACAAGCCAAACTACTTGGTTGATTGAGGCTCAATTTTTTATTTGTTCTGACTGCCATGTTACTGCCACACTGTGCTTTGAAAATCTAAAACTTCCTCATAGCTTCAACAATGCCTCTAAGACTGGGCTTCAGGCTTAGAGTGTAAGTAGGGGGCGTGATTGTATAGAAAAGAGTAAAGAAGAAAACGAGGTTTATTATGTATTATTCACACCTAAAAATAATTGATAGGGTTCGTGACTCAAATCTTCCCCATAAAAGTCTCATGACCCAAAACACATAGTCATTGACCCACAACTTATTCAAATAGTGAATAACGTTGTTTTATTTCTTTCTATTGCGGGGTAATAAACAAACAGTAGCTATTTCGGTAACAAGTACCCCGAATCAAGCATATCTCGAAGCTTATAATGGTTATTCAAACCCGGCCTCGCTTATAATCCGCAAGACAGCGGGGCTTGGCAGCTCAAGTATATTTTGTCACGAGGCGGTGATTGAACTTTCCAAGAAACGTGTGAGTGACTGGCTGCGCCTCCCTGGAATAATCCATCTCCAGATATTTAACACCCCTCCTCTGTTCCTTTTTTAAACATCATCCTTAACATCATCTTTCGGTCAAATTCACTTACACTACATCGTTCGTTTCTCCCACCGGTTCTTGGAATACCCGAGTCTCCCTTTCGTCGCCTTCGCTTATTTCTGGTCTTTCTCTACTCCCTTTCTACTGCATCATGAAGGTTACCACTCTTCTTCTCAGTCTTGGTGTCGGTTGCGGACTAATTGCTGCAAGAGGTTTCTCTCTTGCTCGAGACAACGCCTTGCCACATGGTGGATACCCTATTGCATCCCGCAACGTAGTCCCACATGGATGTTCTCCTATTTCTCCCATTCCAACTAGATCGCGTCGCCGTGAAGTCGGCCCCGCACCTTTGGACACTACAGCTTCTGGTGATTCAATTAATTTCAACGTAAGTGTTTGACGCTCTCTCCAAAGACATCCTTTGAAATTTTTTCCAGTATCTTTTCAGTGAGGGATACTAGGCATAAGTATTCGCAAGATTGGTTGATTGCGATACCTCTTCCCACCCAAACAACAAATTCAAATAGCTAACTTCTCTGCCTAGTGGGCCGGAGTAGTTATCCAAGACCCTCCACCCAATGAACATTTCGTCAGCGCCTTCGCGCAATTCCAGGTCCCTGAAAACAAAGTCCCTGACAGTGCTCCCGTCGGAAAATATGTCTACTCGATCTGGGTTGGCATTGACGGAGCAGACATCACCGCTCCTGGTCTCTTCCAAGGTGGTCTGGCCTTCACACTTACTAAAGGTCCAGATGGTGTCAAGCAGGACTCGGATGCCTGGGTCGAATGGATCCCTGACGCTGCAACTGGCATTGATGGCACTCTGTCCAATGGCGATAAGGAATTCAGTTTCAAGCCTGGAGATTGGATCGAAGTTCATGTAGACACCGATTCCGGCGCCCAGCATCCTACGACAGGTACAATTACCATCACTAATCTCGAAACAAACCGACAAGTCACCAGAAAGCTCCACGCGCCTACACCCGAGTTCGCAGTTGTAGGGAAGAACGTTGAGTGGATCGTGGAAAGAACAATGCTCAACAATAACCTCGCGACCTTTCCTGACTTTGGAGAGGTACACTTCGACAACTGCGGCGCAAAGACCAAAGGCAATGATGGATCTGAAGGTCGCTTTGTGGATTTACATGGTGCTAATCATGTAATTGTCCAAGATGGACCTATGTTAATGACTAGTGTTGAAATTATTGATGAAGCCAGCGAGTTCAGGGTACATTACGCACCTCGCCCTGCCTAAGCAGCGATGGTGCTTCTTTGGGGACCGACTCTTGCTTTTTTCCTTTCGCTTTCGACTTGGACACGATAAAACGTTCTCCTTCCACGCAATTTAACGACGAATGAATGAATCACACACCAATATACCCTTGACGTCCAGCCCTAGGCTCTAATCGACACAATCAACGATCTCTTTACGACATCAACAGCACACTTTCCCTTACAACCCGAGTTCAGAATACGCTGCAATGAATTGAACGTGGGGATTTGGCATTCATCATAATATGTATCCGCGGGAGCTTTGATGATCAAGAGGTGTTTATAACGGTTAGATCCAACAATTCATAGAAGATAGTACATTGAATGAGAAATACAAATTTAATAATATCATTGTTCATTGGCGTGAGATTTGAAACTCCAAAACCTGTATTTCAACGAGCTAACATGAGCTACGTAGGAAGTTTATTTCGTCAGTGCTCCTCGGCACCCTTTGTCTTATTGTACGAGCTATTTTGGGATAATCCTAACCATTAACCGAGAAAGTTTAGAACAATAAAGAGACTGAAGTCATAAATCTTCTAAGCGTTCTCCAACAATGCTTTTAATTGTCCTAGACTATTTCAAACAACAGGCCATAGCGCTTGCTTCCTCTCTCTTGCCTTAACTCCGTCATGATAACACAGCTTCACCCAAAAGCAGACGTAGTCATTCATAGCGTGTGAGCGAAGGGAGAGTGACCACAGACAGCAGTAGATGAATAACTGAGTTTCCTTGTAACGCATTCATCTGCCGTTGCTGTTATTAATTCCTAAGAACCTTAATTCATAGGTTCAAGACGTCGTTTCCACCATAAGATTCCATTCCACATAATCCCTTCCTTGACTCAAACCCTTCTCACAAAAGCCTCTTGACTTAAACCCATCGTCACCAATTAACAACTTATTCAAACAGCAAAGGATCTTCTCCTGATTTCTTTTTAGAGAACCCAATAAATGAAGCACTTTTTGAAGTTCAAAGGCTAGACAAACCCAGAATCGCTTGAAAACAGCAAGAAAGCAGAGCTTGGCGACTTGTCTATATACTACAAGGTAAAAGCAGGGAATAGCTATTAAAAGTTCAAGACTAGGTCCCCGAAGATATATACCACCTCTCCTCAGCCCTCCAAGTACGGTCCTCAACATCTACTTCTTGGTTCACAGTCCTCATCAAAATCAAACTTACACGTATTTTACACTAGTTCTTGTGCTTAATTTATCGAGGACCCAAGTCAACGTTACCCCGGCTTTGGTTCTTATTCATCTTTGTTATCAACACCCTCTACACCTCATCATGAAGCCTACCACTCTTCTTCTTGTTCTCAGTCTACTTTTCCACCTCAAGTGTTTTATCACTCTTTCTGGATAGCGTCTTGCCACAGGATGAACGTCGTGTTTCCCCCGGTGTCGACCGGTCTTCGTGGTCGTGCAGAGGACCAAAAATATGATATTGTAAGTTTTCGATGTACCCTCGAAATTCATTGAACTCTTTTCAATATCACTTCAGGACGATGGGCCTGTGTATTCCAGGCATCTAACTGGAGGGGTTTTATTGCGACGCCTCTTTCTGACGGATTCGTAAATTTAGTACACTGGACTGATTATCCGAAACCTCCCAGCCAACGAACACTTTGTTGACGCATCTGTCAAAATTCAAGTCCCTCAGATGACTGTTGACAGCGGGAACGCTCCCGACGGAAAATATACCTTCCTCATCCTGGGTCGGCATTGACGGCTCTGATCCCGCGGTCCTCAAATCTTTTTCAAGCTGGTCTGGCATTCGCGATACTTACCAAGCCCCCGAATGGTCCTAAGTTCGGTGAGCACCCAGCCTCTCCAAGTAAATTTCTTCTTTGAGTAGAAAGCAGAGCCGAGACATTCCTCATTCTTAAACTTTCGATAACAGGCTTCGAGACTCTTGCTTCTTCTACTCCTCTAAATGGGGGCATATCTCTTGCGTTTTCCTTCTTGTCGGTAGATTGTGAGGATAGCTGGAGATTTCCTGCAAGCCTACCCTCATATTTTCTTTTCACTTCCACGCCTTTGGCCCTTACGACCAATGAACGAACCACCCACCAATATACCTTCCATCTCGTCCCCAACTTACGTTTTGACATATCGACGAAGGACTCTATTTGTGATATCAACACATTTTCCCTTACGACTGATATGAAATCAACAAACACAACAATGTCACAATTCATCAATAGTAAGAGAAGTGAGTATTGCTCTGCGAATACCTCATTTCTCATTACTCGACATGTATTATCTGAGAGCTTGTAGGAGAATCAAGAAAGTACACTTTTAGTTATCCTAGGCCGCTTCAAACAATCGAGGTACAAGTAGGTGTTCGCAGAATGATGCCTTACTCTCCGGGACGCCGCAGAACGCAAACCACCCTGGCGATTTTTGGAAACGATTCGTGTTCAGATACACTGGAAGTATTTGAACATGGGGATTTGACACTCGTCATAATATGCAACGGCGGAAAATTTCATGATAAAAGGGATGCGTTAAAGACGGCTGAATCCGACTAATGATGTTTTCATAAATGATAACAACCCGAATGAGAAAAACCAATGTTAATGAAGCCACCAGGCAGTGTTTTTTGGGTGATGTCTGAAATTCCAATACTTGTCTTCCAACGAGCCATTACCTCAGGCTTCCTAGAACAATCTCGTCGAATGTTCCAGAACCCAGAACAATTTAGCCATTGTTTCGAAGGATGTGGAATATCCTGAATTGTACTATGAAACAGGGTCAACCTATTCCCGAAGTCCTTAATAACATCGAGGCATTTCCCAAAGAACTCTCTTCGGGAATTTGGTACCTCGTGAGAGCCTACGCAGTAACCTCATCACGATACCCTATCTATTGATTGAGCCGTGCGACTTGGACCTAGTCCCTGCTCTTAGTATTTTCTCGACACATGATTCCCTATGAGCCATTTCCCCTCTCAAGCTCAATTCTGTCTTGGCTTCACCAGACCATCAAACATAACATAGTACGTGACAGTCGAATCGTCATCCAGAGTAGAAAGCAGCAATCTCTTCAACCTATTATTCCCCTGCCACGGATCTCCAACCGACTTCTCCCCTTCTGCTTCCTCCTCCTCATCCTCCACAGCGCCCTGGTCCCCCGGAGGCACAACACTCAGCCCATCGAAAACGCCCGCAAATCTTTTCAATGTCCACTTCTCTTTGATATGCGTAGGCAGTACCCATTCCATCTCCGGAAACTGCTCAATCTTCTCGCCCGTATCATGTTCTGCCTTTATGATTGCTGCTTGTTCGTCTGGATGGATGTAGACTCTAGCGGGTGGTAGGCCGGATATTATAGGGCGCGGTAACGGCTGCGAGGTGATTGGGGAGTGTGTGTGTATTTCGAGGGAAGACCAGGAGTGTTGGTATTGAAGGTTGTGTAGAATGGTGGTAGCGAGGTGGTGGAGGTAGGCGGGGTGGGGTGAGTCGGTAATTTGGATTTTGGAGACATCGATTGTTTCTTGGAGCGCCGAAGAAGGAGGGGAGTCGATGTTTATTGCTGAGGGCGTCATCGTGGTGGTTTTTTAATCTTCTTTTGGTGTCGTTCAATATCTTACGGATAAGCAAGATGTTCTGGAGCTTTTCGCGAGGCTGTGGGAAGTTGCCGCACAAATTTTAATTCGTTGAGAGGCAGAAGCGGCGTCTTCGCAGCAAGGCTACAATTTTTAATCATCTGGTCACGTGACTTGCACCAACCCCTTTTGATGATACGTTACCTAGGTACTTCGAAGTAGGTAGGTCTTGGATAACTTCTAGCCGAGTTTCAGGATCTGCAATAAGGGCGGTTTTATACTGGAGCTAGCAGTCTAAACAAGTTTCTATTGAGCCTACGAGTTCATCGTCGTCTTGACCCTACGACATCGGGTTTCTCGCGAACCCGAGAGGGAGCTCGGATTCGGCGGGATCAACGTGGCAGCGAGTAAAGTCATTCGATTGCGCAGACAAGCGCATGTCTCCCTTATGTCTCCGACTCTCCGACTCTCCGTAGAGAATTAGTCTTTTCTTCTCCTCGAAATCTTCGGCTCGGATTATTATTCGGTTGGGCTGTGCGCCTTTCAGGTTGTCCGGGGGAAAAGGCGAGCAGTGGAGCTGTTATCTACGGGCTAGCCGTCTGCCCTCTTTTTGCAAGCAGGTATTTTGAATCTTCCGTCGTCGCGGAGATTTAGATTTTTGATAGGAAATATCCCTACATATATAATCTTCCCTCCAACATTCCTTTACACTACATCCACCTAGTTGACAATTGGCATGACCTCTGACGTGGGTGACGTCGTCATTTTGGCATCTTCTTGATTTATCCTTGGCGACCTCGACTCGAGCAGTCTGGGCTCACATCCCGATTCCCGACCCTAGCAGCTGCAGCCCAGCCCAAACATTCATCTCAAGGAGAATTCGCCCCCTTTAGCGCAAACCGCATGGTCTATCCTCAACCATCATTTTAGCATAATGTCTACTAGTGCTCCAGTTCCAGCCTCTTCCCACGAGCACGAGGGAAAGAACACAACAGCAATACCCCCAAAGAACGAAGCCCCAGAGCCATTCCCGTCCCTCGAAGACCCTCCGTCCCCCACAAGCCCTCGAACAAACACGGATCCAGTCGAAAACCGCAGCAGAAGGGAGTCAACGACTTCGACGCTAACCGGACGATTGCGCAGCGCGTCCAAGAGCTTTCAAGAGTCGAACCCCCCGACTGGAATGTGGGTGGCAACCGGTAACATTGCATCATCGATACCATCACTCAGCGATATACGACGCGGCAGTTACGGCAGTGAAGGTTGGTCAGGAGAAGGACAAGTTCGCGAGAAAGAACGACGAGCAAGTCTGCAGAGGAGCGGAAGTTCTCAATCCGATCTTCAACAACAAAAGCGACGGACAAATTCAGGTCTCTCCAACACTGCAAGAAGTCCGGGTGGCTTGATTCACGAAGAGAGTCTTCCAGAAGTCACTGAGCTGGAGCCAAACAACCTTGGCGTTATTCCATCCGGTGTCCCAGTTGATACCTCGACCTCAGGAGAGAAGAAATTGGAACCTGTCGGCAGCACCACGACGTCTTCTGCGGAGAAAAAAGTCATGGATCAACGAAGCAGCAGCGATACGAATCTGACACCAAACACCACCTCCCTTAGCAAGACGGATCCTGCTTATAGAACCGAACCTTTCGATAATGGGTACCAATTTCCGCCAAAGCACGACTGGAAAGAAGCAACCGTCATAGGATTGAAAGCAGCCTGGAAGTTCACCATCACACCTATTGGATTCCTCGTTGTTGTATATGGCCTCAATGTTGTCGCATGGGGTGGTATGCTGTTCTTATTGCTATGCAACGCATCTCCAGCAATGTGTAAACCAACATGTAACGACATCAACTCCCCTCGCCGAATCTGGATCGAAATCGATTCTCAGATCTTGAATTCTCTTTTCTGCGTTACTGGTTTCGGCACTATCCCATGGAGATTCCGTGATCTTTATTATCTCATGCAGTACCGCATTCAAAAGAAGGAAATAGGACTTCGAAGACTTGCTGGGATCAACAGAGGTTGGTTCAGACTTCCTGGATCCCAAGAACTTCCAGTGGAATTCGGGCCTGAGCAGGCTGAGAGTGGAACTCTTGATGTCCCAGAGAGCGCACTTGCTTTCCCATTGAAGAAACAATCGAATGCTCCCTTGACTGGAATTCGAGCACCACCAACAAAGATGTGGAAGCTCGACTTTGTTATCTGGTCCATGGTTTGGAATACATTCCTCCAAGCAGTTCTCTCGGGTTTCATGTGGGGATTGAACCGATATGACAGACCATCCTGGAGTACTGGTCTTTTCGTTGCTTTGGCCTGTATTGTTGCAGCCTGTGGAGGTATCATGGCTTTCATTGAGGGCAAGCACGTCAATGCCATCGAAGGGGTTCCCATCTCTGATGCAGACAAGGAGCGACTCATTAAAGATCGTGAGGCTGGAATTACTCACTACAATAACATCAACGATGAGAAGCCAAAGGAAAAGAAGGCAGACGAAGAGAAGGGACTCTTCAAGCGAAAGGCAAAGAACGCCGAGAGTGTACAAGTTGAGGAGAGTGCTATCAGAGAAGGTGCCGCTCAGATTGTGAAGTAATGGTGGAATCATGGGAACCATGGGTAGAGGAGGCTATTGTTTTTTTTGGAAACCCCTGAATAGGGCGAGATGACTGAATCTCGAGCTTGTTCATTGAACATACGTACATACATATATATTCTTGTTGGTTGATGGGTTGACGGGTGGGTTAAAGGTACATGAAGTTTAATGCTTTCTCGTTAGCGGGCGTTAGCAAATTTGGGATAGGAGGCTTGTCCTTAGTAGATAGAGTCGAATCAAAATACCTTTTTAAATAACAACTATCTCCGCCATGTGACGGCCCTAGTAGAGTAGCTTGTCTTGTGATATCTCTGACTCAAGCAATCGGGCTAACGCGTGACAGTTAATAAAAGCAGCATTCAATAGCTTTCGAGGATCCAAGTTGGATTGAGAAATAACTGTACAATGATACATTGCATTTATCTTGCAAAGATTCAGGATTCACGTCGGAACACCGAGAGCTATTCATTGCCACTTTTATTCACTATCGCGAGGCTCACTCGCTAGCGCCTATTCAGCCTCGGTCTGGGATCTCCAAACAAAGGCATCCACAACGTCTTGATAAAGGCATCACTTTGCCTCACGTAGGCACAATCACATTCAAACCCTTTCTTCAGCACTACTTCCAACAATATCACCAACTTCGAAACGGCCCATGCCTTACGACAACTAACAACCCGAGATCTTATCACCCATCCATCTCGCCGCGGCGAGTAAGCCAACACGATGGCTTTCAAGGCAATCATCCCGTTTCTTGTCGCCATGATGCTGGTGACGGGTGTGTGCAACACCTTGCTCACCAAGTATCAAGTATGTATACTTGCAATTCCACAATAAAGCTCTCCAGCTAATCCACGCCCTGCAGGACAACATCTGCGTACGGAATTGCGATGCCACCAACCCAAAAGCCCGCCACCACTTCGAACAACCCGTCGTCCAAACAATGCAAATGTTCATCGGGGAAATGGGATGCTGGATCTTCGTCGGAGCATTCTCACTCTTCGCCCGCTACTCCGCGAAATCGTCCGCAGAGGAAGGGGGATACACGGCCGTAAACTCGAATGAAGATGGGATTGTCGAACCCGAAGTTAGCGATAATGCATCCATCCGTTCCAACGCCCCTCTAAATCCAACAGCGAGAGTAATGGTCAAGAAGGAGGAGAATAGATTACCCCTTATTGGAGTTCGGGTTCTGTTATTGGCGTTACCTGCTATCTGCGATTTGACCGGAACGACACTTATGAATGTTGGATTGTTGTTTGTGGAACCTAGTATTTACCAGATGACGAGAGGGGCATTAGTGCTTTTCGTTGGATTATTCAGTGTTATTTTCCTGAGAAGGAAACTGCATCTTTTTCAATGGTTTGCATTGTTCACAGTCGTTACAGGAGTAGCCATTGTTGGATTAGCAGGATGGTTGTACCACAAGAAGGATGCGCCTGAGACAGTTGGGGAAGCTGCTCTCCTTCTTGTTCGAGAAGCTATCGTCCATATTTCCGAAGAGGTCAAGAAACCTAGCGCTGGGTTGGCGGTGATTGGGATTCTTTTGATTGCCTTTGCCCAGATCTTTACAGCTAGTCAATTTGTACTCGAAGAGTACATTTTGGAGAATTACGCTCTGGAACCACTCAAGGTCGTTGGATGGGAAGGAATCTTCGGATTCTTGGGAACGGTTATTGGAATGTGGGTTCTTTATGGTGCAGTTGGGAGAACGGCACAGGGACAATATGGATACTTTGATTTGGTCGAGGCTTGGAGGGAGGTTACTCATTATCGCGGAATCTGGATTTCGAGTATCTTGATCATGTTGTCTATTGGGTATGTTCTCCACTTGCCTCTTTTCTTCCTACCACATGGCTAACAAACATTTCAGAGGATTCAATTTCTTCGGTCTTTCCGTGACACGAACCGTTTCCGCCACCTCCCGCTCAACAATCGATACCTGCCGTACCCTTTTCATCTGGATCGCATCTCTATTCCTTGGATGGGAATCCTTCAAGTGGCTCCAGGTCCTTGGATTCGCCCTCTTGGTCTATGGAACTTTCCTGTTCAATGGATTGGTAAGACCTCCGTTGAGAAGTTGCTTCGTTGCGGATGTGGAGGAACTTCTTCCGGAGGAACCTATAGAGCATGTTTGAAAGATAGAGAGTCCTTAGCTCTTTCTCGTGATGAAGGGGAGCCGCACATCCTTGGGCATTTCAACGGCGTTAGTGACAGTCTTTTTCTTGAGAGGCATACTGGGGAGTTTATTATTGGGCGTTTTCTGCGGGTAGGATAGTATTTGTATAAACCAAGATGAATATTCCTTGGAATTGCATGATCTTGCTTTGATGGGTGTGAGAGACCGGGCATCCCTTTCAGATCGAGAAACAGTCTCGGCTTTTTCTCGTGAGAACCTTATAACAGTTAATAGAGGTAGTAGCATCCTTTTCGTGGACTATCTCCAGTTCATAAAGTAGAAGTATTAGAGTAGGCTTTCAAGCCCTCACTGTTTTCGAAAGAGTCAGCCCGCCCCAGATTCCTAGAGAAATCGAGCACCCTAAGTCCAAGGAGGAAGTGATTTCCTATCACAACACAGTACAGTAGAGACTTGTCCGTAAAGCGACCCCATAATCAACAAACATGGGTTAAGCTTGGCCTCCAATCTGCTACCAAGTCACCAAACACCAAGCAGCTCAACCATCATATTAGGGGCCAAAACCCGGATGGCGAGTAAGCCATTAAATGGTCGTGTAGAAATTTTAGCCCCCAAATATGCTACAGAGTAAGCTATTGGACATCAAGTAAGCCAAACATTCAATTAGGGGCTAAAAAGAGAGTGACGAGATGAAATCCACGAACGAGTAAGCCACGAGTAAGCTCTGTAACAGGTAAGCTATATTTAACTTAATGTAGACTCATCGTCGCTTCTCCTTCTCTTCCCATATAATACGTTAAAAGATATAAAAACAAGTTTTTTCATCTAATCTTCATTCATCAATCAAAAATCTCTAGGACAATTTCAGAAAAAATGCGACGTGCGAAAAACTACCTTTAGGCGATATTTACTTTTTTTATATCATTCTTCACTTCCTATATAACATTTTCAGCCAAGTTTCGCAAATTAAAATTTCATCTGCTCTCTATGCATGACACCAACATTCCTAAGAGATTTTCAAAAATACGATGTGCAACAAAACACCCTTTAGACGATATTAAATTGGTCTTTACTTTCGTCTGATCTCTTGAATTACTTGAAGTTCTTCTTTCAAATCGTCAAAAGTCAAATGGTCTCGTCTCTGTTTAAAATAAATCCAATCCTCGTAAACCCTCACGACTGATGTTAATGATTGACGACGAACAATGAGCACTCTGTGAATTACCTGAATTATATAGTCGTGCAATTAAAATAGAACGTACTTCACAAACCCCAAAGTGACTCTCCCAAGAAAGTCAAATTGCCCAGAAGTGCATAGCAAGTAGATAAAGTTCCCAATTTCACACGAGAAATGAAAAATAATTGTAATACATCAAATCAATTAAATTTGTATGAGGGAAGATTGTCTTCATTATGTTACAAGCCCCGGCGACTATCTCGCCACCATTCGTTTTCTATGTTACAAAGGATTGATTTTATGCAAAATGTACAGCCACTGTAGCTTGCAAAAGAAATCAACCACGCTACCCTTAATAGTAACAAGAATGAGAAAAGAGGAGGGGTTTTTTGATAAACATCTGTACTGTACAACAAAATGAACCCTATAAACACCGTCAAATGCATGCATGACTAAAATCGAAATTTAGAACTACACCGTGACAGATATCCAGTGCAGAGATATGCACCAGAACTCCACCCAAGTGTTTGAGCCGGGGGTGTGTTACTTTTTGTACGCCGTGAAATGCTACCCCGCCTTCGTGTATTCGTCGTTACACAAATCCAACCCGCATGTGCCCAATATATTATACAATGATCAAGATCGAGGAGGGGAGTTGCCTAAGCGGGGACGGTAGATCCACCGCGTCGCTTGGGGTTGGTTTTGCCCTGTCGCTTTTTGGCTTTGGCTTGCTGGTCAGTACCCTCGATGAAGCGGACAAGCTCATCAATGGTTCGGGAATCAAGACGCCTAGTTGGCTCGCGGCCTGATGCGGCTGCGGGGGTTTGTCCAACTTGAGGTTGAGGACGAGTCTGTCCAATAGTTGGTCTCATGCCAACACGGATGCGACGGGATTGGACATCCTTTGCATGCTTGGCGATGGAGACAGCATTCTGGGTCAATTGCTCGAGCCAGCTCTCGGCCTCTTTGGTGTTCTTATCCTCGGCGCCAAGTTCGGTCTTGAAGATGTTGTAGGACTCGCGCATACGATTGACGGCCCCCTTTGGTTCCTGGTCAAGTGCAAGAGCTTGAGCAAGTTGGAATAGGAGTGTGGCTGCATTGACGGAGTTTTTGCCATAGATTTCCTCACAGACATTGAGCGAGGCCTCAAACCAGAGACGGGATTGGTGGTAAGCCTTCAGGTGTTGGAGCATAACGGCGGCGTTGTTAAGGGTCGTGATGGAATCTGGGTGGTTTGGACCATAAATAACCTTCCAAAGCTCCAAAGCGTGCTTGACGTAGCTGAGGGCAAGCTTCGAGTCTCCAAGCCCGTGGCAAAACAACCCAAGATTGAGATAACTCAGAAGGGTCTCAGCATTGTCAACACCAAGAGTTCTCTCGGAAACAATTACGGCCTTGCGAGCGAGTTCAACAGCAGCCTCCTTTTCGTCTAGCTGATAGTACAACATCGACAATGTATTGTAGACCCGGGCAACCTCGGGGTGGATGATGCCATAGATCTGTTCGTGTAGAGACAATGACTCGAGTAACAGCTCTTGACCAAGCTTCTTTTGACCTTGTAGAATGGAGATACGACCGGCTTCAAGCGCCTCTTCCGCCAGCGAGCTTCTTGGGGATGCCTCTTTAATGATTGGAACCACATTGAGAATGTCATCTGGGACAAATGTATGTGGAACAACCACAGCTGGGGGGGCTGCTGGAGATGCATCACGCTTCTTCTTCTTCTTGCTGCTAGTGCTGTGACCATTGACACCATTTTCTTTTGGCATCAAGGAGCCATTGGTAGCTGGAGGCGCTGGCTGCTCAACGACTTTCTGCTCGCTGGAGAAACGATAATTCTTCACCTCAAGTTGTAAGCCGAGTTTCAAGGAAACCTCTCGGAGAAGTTGGAGGTGCTTGATGCTGGAAGACCATGTGGCCTCAACAGTATATTGGTAGCGGCGAAGAATTTGGCTCTCAATCTCTTGCTTCAAAGTCTCTGGAGTGACCTTCTCAAATGACAAGTCCGCTTCTTTGTACAACGAAACGAGGCTTGCGTCAAGGTCGGCCTTTGGTTTATCATTGAGGCTTGTTCCGAGCAGGCAGTTGAGCAGATGGGCGATGCATGAACCGGTCAATGGGATTGGCAAGTATCGAAGGTATTTGCCAGCAACGTGCTTGAATGCTCGAGATACCATTTCTTGAACCGCAAGATTGCGGACAGACTCAAGTTTCTTCCCTTCTGCGAGCTGGGCGATCTTGCCAAGATATCTAACGTTGATACCTCGCTTGTGTAATAATCGTGTGAAAGATTGACCGTCCATAGGATATCCAACGTCACCTTCTCTAAGATCGTTGATAAGTTCAGGAAGGACAGTGTCACGTAGGAACTTGCATGCCTGTCTGACATCTTGCTCATCCTGTTCCATCTCTTCCTTTTCGGCGTCGGTTTGAGGAACCTGGCCACTGAAAGCATCAGGGTTCAGGGAGAATTTGAAATCGCCCACATCAATTCTTTCCTTGTCGTCGGCTGCTTTAACATCGACGGCTGTCTCTTCTCCTTCCTTGGTCTCAGCGGTAGGGTCCTTCGCTTCGGCTGTGGACTCAGCTGGTTTGTCCTCCACTTTCTTGACTTCATCTGAGCCATCTTTTTGTCTTCTTGAAGCCAACTCGGCGTTGACCCACTCGCGCATCTTGATCTTCCAGTAGTTTTCGATGAGCTCGGGTCTCAATACAGTCATTCTGTGAGGATACGCGCTTTCGCTTGCAGCCTCGGTAGATTCCGGGCTGGCGATTGCAGTTCCGAATTCCTCCATCCATGATATGTCGAGTGGGGTGATTCTGTACAAGTCCAGTACATATTTTCGGCCGTCAGTTCCGAGAAGTCCCTTGGTTTCAACGCTACCCTCCAGTTCGTGGCGCTTTCCATCCTTGTCCCAAACAGCATGTTTCTTGACTTTCAAAGCCTGAGATAATTTCTCGAATGGAGCAGCGAATTGCTCATTGTCTGCAACAACATCTTTTCCATCAACTGCACCATAGTCGATTTGGTTCTCTCCTGGGTCTCGTTGCTTGAAAATCCCTGGAACAATGCTTTGACCAACAAGACGCTTTCCTAGGTAGTCAACCACAACAGTACCAGGGGTAAATAGACCATCAATATCCAACTGATTGACCATGCGAACACCCATGACATCCTTGCCAGTTGCAACTCGTGCAGCCTCATCCCCACCTTCAGATGCAAAGGTCCCAACACCATCGGCGCCAAATGAGAAGAAGACATTGTTGTACACGAAGATTTGAGCGTCTCTATCTTCCGTGGGATTTAGTGGTGCAACCTCACCTCGCGCAACCAGCATAGCACCTCTTGCAGCAGTATCATTATAATCAGCAAAAAGCTTGGAGGTCAAACGTTCGCGGAAAACACGATCGTGCACATTTTCCTTTGGCAATTCTTTCGTTGACTGAAACTCTTCGTTCCAATCACGCAATGTATCGGTGTTTTCGATTCCAGAGATAAGGAAGCTCTCTTGGGTACGTGTGATATCGGATTGGTGAGTCACAAGGGGTGAGGTTGTGCTGGGTACAATCCATGGACTCGAAGGTGTGGCGTTTGTAATTTGAAAGGTAGCTAGAGGTTCTCTGAGGTTGGAAACTTCGAGGAGAGATTTGAAAGATGTCTCAAATGACGGAGATAGCTCGCTAATTAATGTTAAAAGCGAATGCGCAGACGCTGCTTTTGGGGCGGGCCGAGGAAATGGGTCAAATTTGCCGTTTGAACACTTGTTCACATAAAATCCAGAGACGTGAGAAGTAATGGAGATTTGCTCGCCCTCATTGGTTGTAAGCAAAAGGTAAATGAGGTGGCCCTTTTGTCGGAGATGATATGGGGGAGGGTTCCAGGGTGATACTGAGATTGATTTCACAGTTTTCGGAGGGGCCTCCTGATCTCGAGGAACGAGGGTGTTTATTGACCCCAGTGCAGAGAAATCGTATCCCACAACTCCAGAGTCCTCCGATGCAGCTGCTGCGCTGGATGCTTGAGCCCCTGTGTTGACAGAGTCAAAAAGCGAGGAACCCGATGTGATACCAGTAAGAGTATCGGTACGGTCTCCTGCAGCTCCAATGATCTCCCTAATCCTAACAACGTGCAGTCTCGCTTCCTTCTCGGTATATGGGTCTTGGACCAAGGTGAGTTGGGGCTTCTCCGTCAGGCCACTGACTTCGGATATCTGTAAAAAGTCGTTGACTCTTTTTCCTTCGTGTTCGAGATGGAAGCAGGAGTATTGAAAGGTACCGGGGAGTTCGATGACCGATTGGCGTACGTCATGGATCGATTCTTGGTTCGATACCTATGCGAGTTAGAGATGTTCATGCTCAGATTCTGGTGCTGCAATACCATGATCTGAATTTCTTTCGGGTCATATGGAAGGTTGACCGTCAATTGAAAGATGGCTTGAGAAACAGGTTAGCGTAAAACTCCCCAACCACACACATTTGATGGCATAAATCTCCAGAAGTCCACCTACTTTCATTATTCTGATCCCCCCCATCTGCCACTTCCGTTTCTTCGTCATTGGTAGATGCATCGCCCTCAGCTACCTTCTGCACAATTTCTGACCCATTGGGCATGGTATCTATGGCAGAAATAGCATTAGCAGGTATTTCCCTGTAGTATTACACAACATGATTAGACTGGTAGCAGTGGTGGACGTACCAGGGGAGGATTCCGTTGTGTCGGCCATGTTGACGGTGGAAAAGTGTAGGTAATACAGAGGAGAAAATCCAAACCACAGTCAACTGAGAGGATGGGCAGTAGGCACAAATTATCAAATGAAATAGGAACGAGTATTTTCGGGCAAGAGGAGTGTCGTAGAATTACAATGGAAGAAAGGGGTTTGAAGTTGTTTTTTGGGGAGAGCGCGCAAAGATCGCTTCTTGTAGGG
Organism: Hymenoscyphus infarciens; assembly: GCA_001414345.1. Lineage (NCBI taxonomy): Eukaryota > Fungi > Ascomycota > Leotiomycetes > Helotiales > Helotiaceae > Hymenoscyphus > Hymenoscyphus infarciens. The sequence goes on along the minus strand of LLCB01000150.1, from coordinate 19,666 downwards.
ATCATGGTAGAGAAGCTCCAGAAAAAATCCAGAAGAAAGTTCGGCTTCCCGAAGAATCCCGGAGCAGGGGTGAGGCTTGGCATCGACAGCCTCAATAAAAGCGGCAGCGAGTAGCTCTTTGCTGTCGCTTTTAAAGATCATTTAGTATCTCTAGATGTTCTCGGTCCAAAAGATATGCGCTATTATTCTAAATGTTACCAAATGGAGTGAAGACTCACTCGAAGTATCCTTCAAAGTGATAGCAATTGTAGGTCTTGAAGTATACCCGAGGCTTTTATTTACTGCCGCTTTTTCGCTCCGCTTTGCGCTTGGTTTCCCCAAGGCCTGGGCAACGAAAACCAAACAACAACATTGACATCAACAAATACAATATAAAGGTTTTGGTAGAACTTTTGGGCGTTTGCATCTTCAATTGCGCTATCGCATTTCTTGGGTCGCAAGACCGAGCATCTCACACCTTGCTTTTTGCTTCATTCTTTGCTTATGAGCCTCAGAAATAATTGTCAACAAAGAGGTATGTTTTGGTCCAATTTCCCCATAACAACTGCTAAATAGTGATAGATTATCCAACATGGAATCCAAAAACTACAATACTGGCATTCAATTGCATGGCTTTACACCAGTCCGACGAAGAGAGTGTGATATAACTACAAAACAACGTAATGGGAGCGAGCAGGAGCAGGAATGGACAACAGCAAGATGCCATCGTTTACTACGGGCTTTGACTTCACGAGTCGCAATTCTCAAAAAGGAACTCTCCTTGGTTTCCTCTAATTCAGGAGCTAATCAAGGAGCATACCAAAGCGGGGTAAAGGGTACAAAAACAAGTCGACAGCGCTCAAGCTACCCAAACGACGATGCGGATTGGACAAAGACAGGACCGAAAAAGAATAAGCTCAAGCGTACATATTCGAATAGAGGAGGGAAAAGTAGAGGCAGTCGAGTTATGCCAAATACGCCACGAACAGGATCAGCTGCAGGTGGGAGGAAGGCACTTTTACCTGGGGAAATACTGGTCCCAACTCCTATTTTGGCTCGAGCAAGGGGGGAAGTACCAACCGAGGAGGATTTTTTGATCGCCAACTATGAGGCAGAAGGGCACCAGACAGGGAGGAATAATCGCCTTGCCAGTCAAGGAGAAGCGAGTCTTCAACTTTTAGGATCAATGCGAAGCTTGCGACAATCGACCACTGCATCCCGTTATGCGATTTACGAGGGCCTGCACAATGGACTTGAGACTCTTCTAAGATCTACAAATGACCAACCGAAGGAGAGCAGAAAGGGCGCGAGATCTATGTTCTCAATGTGCCTTAGAGCTGTTCCAGAATACATTGTGCAAGAGGAGGCTTCGTCAATTGCCTTTTTGGAGGAGATTGGCACAAAATCTGCAATCGATACCCGAGATATAGCAACAGAGATATACGACGACTTGGAATATTTTGGAACATCGGGTCATGGGTGGAAGCATTTGCGGGTTGTTGTGCGATCGCATGGCATCAAGGTTCTCACAGATGCAATCCGCGGAGGACTTCTTGATGTTCAGTTTTGCAGCATTCTAATAATGCTCTGCCTTCAAAACTCCGCCACCGAGGAAGCGGAGCTTTTATTATCCTCCCTTCTAGCATCTGGACCCTTTCCAGCACCCAAAACACTTTACGATCAAATACCACAGTCAATTTTGTTGCTGAGAAAATTCGCCCGAGAGACTGGTCGTTATACCTTCCAATATCAACAGCTGGCAAATCTGCTTTCAAAGGGTCTGTTGCCACTCGGATGGCTAGTTACAAAAGATTGCCGGTCTCTCTGGACCGGGGTGGTTCAAAGAATTTCACCAGGACCAATGGACTCTGGTGTCTTGACCTTCCTTGATATTTCTTTGCCCTTGATAGCGGGCTCGGATTACTTGGGAAAAGGCTTTACGGAACCGATTCTCGAGGCCATCGAATCGACATTTTCAAGTCTACTCACAACAATTTTGTCCATTTTCATTCTTAGTATGGAAACCAAGGATTCGGCATCCGTCTTTGGGTGCGAAACTCTCGTAACGCTTTTTCGAGGGTCTCTGGTGCAGTTTGAAGCTTCATATCCTTCAGAAGGTCAATCCGCTCTATTGCTGGTAGCAAACCTATTTGCTGAAGGCTTTGGAAGCCCTGAACAAGAATTGTCTCTAGTTTGGTCTGTGCTTGGCCAACTACGCGAACGTCTCAATAGCTCCGATGATGGTTCCGAGGAATATGAAGACGTTGTTGCATTCATATGCTCTGTGGCACGTTGCTGCGGCCGTGGCTCCTCAAGTTCGGGGTTTGAACACCTAGAAATTCTACACAAGACGCTGGAGAAGAGCATTGAAGATTTGGAAGATAGTGATGCTTTTCAAGGGCTTATTGTTGATAGTGCCATGGCCTTTGCAAATCAAACCCCTGAACCAGATCACATAAAATATGCGTCAAGTCTAGAGAAGAAGTTCAGCCGAAGGAACATTCAACCACAACATCAGCCTACGTTTTGTGAATCCGGAAATGCAAGACAAGGGTTTCGTTGGGAAGAAGGCATTGGGGAATGGATCACCGCGACTCCTATCAACAACCTCAAAAAGCCTAAAATATTTAGCAAATGTTCAATGGAGAAAACCGTATCCCAATACACAACTCACCTAGGTCGAGAGAAGAGAGGCCGGCCATCCTCCTCTTGCATTACGCTTGCTGAAGCTTCTCTGTCTTCTCCAGATCAGTCAATTTCGGCTGATGCTGAACCAACGGAAGTTGCAGATTCTGTTGACGAGGAAATGAGCGATCTTGAGGACTCCAACTCAATTTCTACTCCTGGAGACGAGGAAACATTCTCGGAGGCTTCGATATGCTCCAGCAGCTCGTCGACTTCTGAGAGCCCCGAATCCAATGATCTGCCTAATCAAGCGTCCCCCAAGAGAAGAAAATTGAGAAGTAGTCAAGATGGACCAAAAGGGGATGGATTCTGCACCCCTAGCACCTCCTTTTCAGCCTCATCATCGCGACATAGAACAAAATCCCAAAGTGGACGCCAATATTCTGACAGGGCGCCGAAACTTGAAGGCCGGGCGCTTCGATCTAGTCAAACATGGCAGACTTTGGATGACAGCGATGATGAATTGAGCATTCTTTCTGCATCATCGTCGCAACCTGTCCCCATGAGCTGCGATGTCACAGATAGTCGGAGCAACAGCGATCGTCGCTCCAAACGAGTTCGAACATCGAAACGAAGGAAGTCCGTTATAGGGAGGAGAGCATCATTAGAGGCGGAGAGCGAGGATGAATTGTGTCTTTGATCCACCTTGGCGCCATGGAGTTGGGCAACAATAACCGTCTTGTACATGAGCCTTGTCGTCTAAGATATCCCCTTGCGAGGGAGATCTCATACGAGTCCACTGTAGCAAGAACTATGGGCATGGAAAGACTTTTGTCACCATTGCAAATCAGCGTCCCCCACAGCTTGATGTGCCGTCTATAAAGAACCGTTTATTCGGGCGCGTGCGTGTGCGTGTCTGATCGCCGGCAGGGCGGCTATGGGGTGCTGAGACGGCCATTGTCGCAAGGTATATTTTGAGCCTCTTTCGACAATGTTCGGCGATAGGGATGATGGTTATGCATAAGCCAGTCCAGTTTCCTTACGTGGCTTTTGTGTATGAAATAACTTAACGTGCGAGAAGCATTTCGGCGCGATGCATCAAACGGAACGAGCGTTAGATGGATTAGAATGTACCGATTAGATATTGGAAAATGGGCACGTTTTGGAGTTTTATAGGGTATTTCTTGGAGTAGGAGTGTGGTTTTTTGTATGGACATCGGGTGGGGAGTTTCTTGTTTCGATACCAACTTGGAGAATTCGCCAAATTTTATGACTGCGGAAAAAGGAAATATATTTTGAGACTCTGAAGTGAAAATCTAGAATCTAACTCAAACGACTCCATGCCGTATTGTAGTTTGCGAGAGAGGCTGGTTAATGTTCATATTGTTTCCGGCGCACAAGGGAAATGGGCCGGAATTGGCAAGCGATTCAAATAGAGTGCTTGTACTCCACCACTGGGGAAACAGATTAAAAAGTTAAATCATTTTGAATCATCCGTGACACGGCACGGGAAAATAATTTTACATTTCCCCATGTTTGAATTTATGAGATAGGGAGGAGGCTTAAATGAGTTGTTTTTGTTGAACCCAAGACGGCTTTGTTTACACAGAATGACTTCGAGGCGGTAAGTGTGACTTTCGGGCTTTTTGGGAGGAGAAAAAGAAATGCTCTAGACCGTGGAGGTGTTTTTGAATGGAGGCGGTTTCATTGGTAGGCAAGGGATGGTGTTTACCCCGTAGATGTGATAACTCTTGAAAATGATGTCAGGTTGATGGAAATGACTCCGAGATGAACTGATCTTGGGCTCAAGAGGTCAGATGGTCTAGGAAGAAGGAGAGTTTGTGGCTCGGCTTGATTCGAGAAGTTCGTGAACCGTGTGATGGACCAGAAAAAAGGAACTCAAAGGGCCTCGGGCCTCGCCTCTCTCGATGATGGTCGTCACCGTGAGGGTCCACGATTAGCACCTCTCCTCTACCTACTCGAGTAGAGACTATAGAGACTACCGGCCCCCCGAACTGGGCATGTTTTGACTTTTCCTTGCCGGTGGGTTTCGGGGGGTTTCGGGGGTTTTCGGGTGGACATGAGGTGCTCATCTCATTAAAATGTGTTGGCAGAGTCACTCTCACCTCTGACTCTCTGAGCCGGTGGGACTGGTGGGTGCGTATGAGGATATGTCGTCACTCCCACCGAAAGTGCAAAGAAGGTCGCGTGCAGGTGAGATGCGATGCGAAGATGATCAAGATAAGGAACAGGACCCAGATAAGAAAGCAGTTGAAGGCTTGAAGCTGGTGGCGTCGCAGACTCGCAGCCTCGCAGGTCTTTTTTTCGATGGCGCAAGAATTATGGTGTTTCAACTTTCCCAAGGATGTGCCGGTGAGTGCTGCAGATACAGTACTGTAGAGGCAAGATTTACCGATTACCGATTGGAAGATTCAGGGGGGCAACTGATGATCTGTGATGGTCCATCCCATCCCATAATGTCAATCGTGACAAGTGAGCGGATCATTGGTAGAGAAACCTGGGTACAATTGTTTGGCGTACTCCGTACCTGGTACTTTTGTTTTGGTACGGAGCTGTAGAAGTACGAGAACCGCGCGAAGATCAAGCACGAATGAACCAAATAACTGCCCCCAGAAAGCGTGGAAATGGAGAGTACGCGCTCGCAGACTCGTAAGCTGTTGCTGGTTTGAGTTGAGTTATCAGACGAGCGAGGTTTAGCCAACGCTCCGGCCTTTGCTTCCATGCGAAACTTTTGCTTTTAGACTTCATCCCAACAACGCAAGCGAACTGCGATGCGACTCTGCCAGAAGGCACCTTCTCCAACCGTCCATTTCATGCGAGAAGGATGATGAATAAGAGAACATGACAAGCCATCATCGTTTCAAGGGACACCCGACAGACCGTTGAGGTTGAACTGGCTGAGCCACAAAGTGACAACAACCCCCCTTTTCCGCCACAATGCTTTTCGGGTCGGGCGCCGTCGGTGAGGTCGTACTGCTGACGATGGATTTCTCCTTTTTCCCCGAAAGGGGTACCGTATGTTTGTTTACTGAGGAAGATTACCGAATGTATTGTAATATTGGCACTATTCAAAGTAATTCTGGGTTTATACTGCATGGTACAGCGAAGAAGGATGGACAAGTAATGCCAGGCTAATCTCACGGGCTTTGTAATTGTCACAGGTTTGATTTCTATTTGACAGGCTGAAGTCCAGCATCCAACCCATCGCCTTCATCACCGAGCAATTAGCCTCCCACCACAAGCCGACACACCACTGCTAGACTGCTAGTACACCCCGCTGCCCAAGCCTCAAGACTTCAACTGCAAGGGGTACGATTATACTGCAAGGGACCAAGAAGCACCAAGCAGGCCTATGTGGCACGCTAATGACGAGCCCACCTGGGTATGGAGAAGCCCACCAAAACATTTCTAGTGACCACCAATCTGCTTGCACAGCAGCCAAGTGCCGCGCGGAAAAGGGCCAAGCTGCAACAGCATGGAAGTGAATGCCCCCGCCCACGGCCAGGGATTCTCGCCCTTGCGACTCCCGAGCCCAGGGGAGCACCAAGGAGGGACACCAGGGGAATGAAGAATAATTGTGGGGCTGTTCTCCTTGTTAATATCAACAGGCGAGCCACACCCGTCGAAGAATTCCAATTACCATTTCCTGAATTCCAGAGATCGTCGCTTCTTCAACACCACCGAAGAGAAGAAGAGCCTTTGACTTTTCTGTTTCCTTTCTATTTCTATTTTCGCTCCTTTACTGGTAGCTTTTTCCACAGGAGGGACATTCGCCGAAGCAATTTACCTTTGCATTAACCGCTGTCACTCTCTCACACTTAGCAAACGCAACCTCGGAATATTGCATCGCATATTATCTTCTCTTCGACATTCCCAACCCAAACACTTTGCTTAGCAGGGCACCACGATCATTATCTAACGCGTCTCTCTGTAAATTGCTGGACAAAAACAGAGGCTTTCACTCTCTCCACCTCTCGAGACGCCAGTCGTCCTCGACATACCATTCCAAACTGGACTCTTATTTTCACCCCAGACGATTCGATACGACTTCATCATGACCTCCCGCTTCCGATTACTGGCTTTGGCCATGGCAAGCGTAGTCTCCGCCCAGAACAAAACCTCCTCAGCAGCTTCTTCACCGGCGGCGGCGGCAGCAGCAGCGTCGAAGAAGAAGGCTGCCATGCTCAACCAGGACTTTTACAACTACATTTTCATCCTCTTATCTGCGTTGATAGTGGCCATGACGATTTGGAGGGTAACCATCGAGGCAACGAGATACGTACGAACATTGACATGCCTCAACAACGAGACCCAAGGATATTTCACCAGACCATCGAAACGATTTGCCAGTATTAAGAAGCACGTCCTCTATGCCCCTGTCTTCTCCAAGAGACACAATCGCGAAATACAATTGTCTTCAGCAGTCAATGTAGGAACTTTGCCCACCCGCCTCCAATTGGCCTTCCTGGCAGGAATCTTCGGTACGAACATCGCTTTCTGTGTCGTCAGCATTTCGTGGAGCGCTCCTCTCGCGTCGGTCGCCCCACAATTGAGAAACAGAACCGGAATACTTGCTGTTGTCAACATGGTATGGACTCTTGGAATTGATATCACGTGGGTGGTTGTCCATAACTAATATTCTACTCATAGATCCCTCTTTTCATCATGGCAGCCCGCAACAATCCTTTGATCAACTGGCTCAATCTTTCCTTTGATACCTTCAACCTGTTGCACAGATGGTTTGGAAGAATCGTTGTACTCGAAGCTATTACTCACACAGCAGCATGGACAGCAGCAACGGTTGCAACTAAAGGATGGGCTGGTGTTCGGGCGTCTATTACTGGGTCACCCTTGATCATGTGGGGGTTTATCGTACGTTGCCACCCATGTATATCTCTAAAAGTATGCTAACGTCAGTAGGGTGTGGTCGTATTCGTTTTCATCTCGATCCAAGCCAGTTCGATTCTTCGTCACGCCTTTTACGAGACTTTCAAGTACATTCACATCGCATCCGTTATTCTTGTCATCATTGCCGTCTGGTATCATCTTAAGATTGCAGGTGTTCCTCAACTCCAACTCCTTTACGGTGTCGTTGCTATCTGGGGGCTTGAGCGGACCTCGCGCGTTGTAAAACTTCTCTACAGAAACTTTGGTAATGGGGGAAGCAAGACATTGGTAGAGGCTCTCCCAGGAAATGCCTGCCGAGTCACCGTCGAGATGGCTCGTCCATGGACCTTCAAGCCAGGTCAACACGCTTATCTCTACATGCCATCCATTGGTCTCTTCACATCTCACCCCTTTTCCGTCGCGTGGTCTGAGGAAGCCGAGAGCCTAGACCCGGAAAAGCTCGCTATGAACCGTCAAGACATCCTCGAGATGCAAAAGACCTCCATCTCATTCGTCGTTCGAGCACGCACTGGATTCACCAACACGTTATATAAGAAGGCAGAGGCAGCTCCAGATGGAAAATTAATCACAAAATGTTATCCCGAGGGACCATATGGAGGTATGCACATGATGCACTCCTATGGGACAGTCATGCTTTTCGCAGGAGGTATTGGTATAACTCATCAAGTTCCTCACGTACGTGATCTTGTCGCCGGATATGCAAATGGGACTGTCGCGGCCCGCAAAATTGTTCTCGTATGGATCATCCAGTCCCCAGAGCATCTCGAATGGATTCGACCTTGGATGACTGCCATCCTCGCTATGGACAAGAGACGTGATGTCCTCCGTATCATGCTCTTTGTCAGTCGTCCCCGATCAACCAAGGAGATTCACAGTCCCTCGGCAACCGTCCAAATGTTCCCCGGCCGACCAAACATCGAGACCCTCATCGACATTGAGATGGAAAGCCAGGTTGGAGCTATGGGCGTCACAGTCTGCGGTGGCGGAGCTCTCAGTGATGATGTACGAAGTGCATGCCGAGCCAGACAACATGCTGGCAACCTCGACTTCATCGAGGAGGCATTCTCTTGGTGATTTCTTCGCGCGATTATTTTGAAAACAAAAAAGTTGTGAAAGATTTTAGCGTATGATATCCTTCTTGCCCATTTTGGGTGTTTAGTTTTTTCCTTGGGCTTACATTTTGGGGGGTTGGATGGCCAGAAATTTAGTGGGGGTATGAATGGATCATTTTGGAGGGATTCTTTGTGGATATTTTAACCTTTAGAGAGTACTGCACTTTTTCTTGTATATTGTAGGGCTCACCGGGTTGTTGGTTATCATTTTTGGACCAATAATTGAGGAGGTGGCATTTTTGGGATGGAGGGTTGGATGTACAAAGCGTGCAGGACACTATTAGAAAAAAAATTTGTCCCTGTCTGACTAAAAAATAAGCATTCTTAGATGAATTGATTTGAATTGAAATGTGGAATACTCGTTTTCTGCTAACGATGGGATAAAACTCAATTTTCCGAAAATGCTAGGATAACCAAGCCGATACCCTTTTCATTCCGCCAGAACACAACTTAAAAAGGGAAAAATCTCGGGACCACAGCCTCTACTGGAGTTCGTCACAAACTTTGATGCTATAATTAGAAGTCAAGAATGAAGCAATACGCTTTCGTACTGTACCGAGGCGAGGTCGGTTCCGATTCCCATTCCGACGTCACGTCTTATAACTTCCCCACATTCAGCTTGTGACCTCTTCAAGCAAAGAAGGACTACAACACAATACAGCCTCATGGGATTCACACTCCTAGAACTCACCTATTTTCACCTGAGACCATTCTAGAAACCCGAGTGACAATAGAACCCAATCACCTCGACTAAGCCAGCGGTGTCACACGTCCTTAGGTAACTCCCGACGCTCTCCAGAACCTCTCAAGAACCCGGAAGGCACCAACGAAGCTACCTCGACAAACCACATCAGCACCAGTAACTGCCACTATAATTTGAACGACACAATAGTGCTGCCTCAACGTGACGACGCCAAGTAACCTCCAAGTCCAAGCTACTACTTAATAACGACGTCGAACCGCCCTTCAGAGCCCATTCAAATCCCCGAAGTCCACAGAACCTAGAAGAACCACATACAAAGCGCAAGACGCGCCACGAATCAGTAACCATGGGTCTCTCCTACAACGTCTACCTAAACAGCCACAAGATCTACGGCTGCAAGAACTGCAAAGCCCACCTCGCAAACCATGAGGATATCATCTCCCGAGTTGGTCCCCCACTTCACTCTTCCTGCCCCTCCTTTCCCCTCCAAAGTTCTAGCATATACTCACCCAATCTCCAACCCTTCAGAACTTCCGCGGCCAACACGGGAAGGCCTACCTCTTCAACGGCGTCGTAAACGTCACCTCGGGCGATGCCAGCGAGCGAAACATGACAACGGGTCGACACATCGTCCGCGATATCGCATGCAGACAGTGCAACGAGACCGTGGGCTGGAAATACGATAAAGCTTTCGAGGCGAGCGAGAAGTACAAGGAGGGCAAGTTTATTCTGGAGGCCGAGTTGCTTTGCACTGTCACGTAAACATACAAACGGGGGCAAGACAAGGGGAGAGGGGCAATTTTATGGAAAGGACTATGGTGTTTGGGTGTTTTATCTCCCTCGGCAGAGGATTTGTGATCTGAGGGGATAGGGTTGTCTTGCTATTTTGGTATTTGGGATTTTGGGCGATGGGATGGGATGGGATGGGATGGGATGGGATATATGGGGGAATAGGATAGGGATTCATTTGTGGTGCACATGTTGCATTTGGAGTTTGATTCACCTTGGTTTTTCCTTCCACTTGTCATTTCGGTTTTCCTAGAACGGTCAAATAAGACGTCTATCTAAAGCTACTTTTTATCTCTAAGGAATTCTCTTCTTTTATAGTAGTAGATCTTCTAGGTATAATAAGAAAATCTTGACTTTTCTTATAGATATTTTGAAGCTAGAAAATTTATTTCTAATTATATCTTTATGTTGAGAAACATTATTATTAAAGGATTTTAAAATAAGTTTCAAGTTATCTAATAGATTATAGACTTTTTCTTCTTCTCTTAGATTTAAAGATAGCTAGAAAGTAAAAGAATTAGTAGTCGCGAATATCTAACTCTCGTATAGCTTATTACCTCTTACTTTTTATAGTGTCTCTATAATATAGGTTATTAAATTACGAGTATACTTCTCTATTACTATCTAGATTGTTAACAGGCTCAAAGCATGTTATAGATCTCTGGAGAAGACTACATACTCTCATAACCGCCGCAAACCAAAGGAAACCGAGAAGACTCGACATGAAGTGATGGATGAGTGAGACCTAAGAGATAGCGGCCGCCCCACGCGTATCTATGATGACGAGAGAACAGCCAAGAATCCCCGTTCCTCTCTATTAAAAGCCATTCAAGGTGTTCACACTGATACCTCTTGTGATTTCCACCACATGTTTAGATTCACATGGAAAAACACGGTTCCCTAATTACTATGAATTTCTTCCTTGATAGCGGAAGAGATAGAATTCTAAAACTCGCGACGAACAAGACGAGCCAACGCACAAAGCATACTCGCTTCTAACTAACAAATCAAATAAGCATCTTCTTCACGAGCGAACGATTCGGTCCCGATAACCCGTAATACCGCTTAACTCAGGAGAAATCCTCCCGAAACCTCTTTTTCTTTTCTTTTCTTTTCTTTTTAAAGCAACAACCTCTCGTTGATCATTTCTTCTCCCCCCAAGAACCCCAAGAATCCTAGGGACAGATGGGAATTTTGAAAAGCCCGATGGGAATTAGATCTTACACGCTATGTGCTCCATTTCCCGAAGCGTTACCGCTTCGTACTGCGTACCTCATCCCCAAGCTCCAGAAACCAGCGGCAGAAATGGTGCCTGCGGAGAAATCGATGTGATACTCGTATGCGGAAACTTCGTGGAAGCTCGATTAGAAACATCAAGCTTACTGTACGTGAGCAAAGATACCGAGCGACATCCAATCATTGCATGGCCAATGAATGTAAAGTAACGACGTTATAAATGAAGGTACAGTTATTCAGCATCTTATGCTCCCGATACAGAAAGAGGAGGCGCTCAAGACGGAACAATTAACACCATAAGCAAAAAACTGGATATGGAAATGAGGAAGTTCGTATTTGATTGGTTGCCCCACTAGAGGTGTATCAATCGAAATCGAACCCGGGTAAATCGTGTGTATAAAAATAGGAAAGAGTGGTGGCCTAAGAAGGAGCTCAATTCCTGCTGCCTAAACGCTATAGACTTCCCAGAAGATTTTTCCCAATCTCCGAATCTGCTGGTCGATGAAGGATAGAGTTTGAAACGGTATAGGAATCAGAAGGGCTGCACGTGATGCACGTGAGGCTGCTGATTTTATCTTTGGTGGCTTGCTGGATCCCATCTTGGGGAGAGATCTGGCCAGTGAGATATTCCCCGCAGGCTTTTTGTGTTGTCATCCTCTGGAAACTTTCTTCATTCCGTTCGGCGACGTATCTGGAAGCTTTTCCTTGCCTCGTAACGCACTTTTCAAGTCACTCAACCAGTTGGCACCGTAGAATCTCGTCTTCAGAAGACTTGGACACGAGTTAGCCTCCAAGGTGCCACCCGTGGATGCACTGCATCGTCACGGCAGATGCAACACAGAGGAATCGAATCCTCCAGCATGCGCGGCGGAGAGAGAGAGAGAGCGTGGGAGATGTTTGGTATCAAGCGAATTGATGAGTCCGTAAATTGATTCGCTAGAACGGCGGGATACCCAGCATTGGAAGAGCCCAAGTGCGAGTCCCACGAATTCTGGAGCACTCCCCATTGATGGCCAGCATTGAGCAGGGTCTCTTCTTGCCTGCGCGAGAGAGCAATAGGAAGCTTCACTGTACGGTCATTACCAAGGCTCTGCGGGAGCTCCCAACCTACCAACCAAGTTAGGTCAGAAGATACGAACTCTGGCTTGCTATTAGTCGCACACCCTCGAGGTTGTGTGAAAGGTGGTGGTGGTGGTGGTGGTGGTGGAAGAGGTGGAGGTGTTTTGAAGCACCTGGCAGCTTCGTCTTCTTTAAGAGGCTGCACAAAGAATTCACCAGATTGGCCGTAACACATTGCATCAAAGCCCCTCGTTGTTTTCCGGGTTCCCGTCGAATGGTAGACGATAACGAGGGCGGAACCATGCGGCTCATATTGTGGTGTCATGGTGAGCCGCGTGTGACGAGACTTGGACAAATGAGGCAACGAAGGACAAGCACAAGCGATGCGACGCATTGGTACTTTTGCAGTATTTGTATTTGTATTTGCCTGAGTATGTTGTGGTCACTTGTGCTTGTACCCTTGTTGTTGTTGGGGGGGGGGGGAGAAAGTGGTTCGCAAAAGGGGGCTGGCTAAAAGCTGGAAAGAAGGCGACGAGAGAGGGGATGGTGAGGCTGTCGACAATCGTGAGGTGGGTGCTCGTGGAGGCTGCTTACGCAGTCTGATAAAGTGCGGCGCAACCTTGGGTGCTCAGTGTGCTGCTCCCCCCCCCCTGTTCTTGAGCTGCAAAGGGTGCCAGATCAATGATAACCCAGTGGCAGAAAGCGACCTGTTCCAAATGTTGACAGGGCAGCATGCCTCGCAGGAGAGGAGGAAGAAGAAGAAGAAGAAGAAGAAGGAAGCAGCAGGCCGTCGTAATACCACATTAATTGATTCTCTGGCATAGGACGTTGGATCATATTATCCCTAGGCCCGGGACCGGAGTGGAATACCCGCCAAACTAGTTGGGAGGAGGTTGGGCATGGGAAACGTTGTCGTTACTACGAACGAACGTAGTGAACAGAAGCAGTGGTGAGATTTCGAAAGGTGAGATGTCGATGGTTGCCCGCCTCCCCCTTTTCTCCTTCCGCTTCCACTCTAGCGACGTCTCGCCATAGAACAGCGCCAGAAGTGGTGCTGGATATAGTCGGTACCAAATACCTCGGTTTGTGTGAAGAGGTGACCTCCTAGTGAGGAAGTATCGGGCGCGGTGCAAGCTGCAGTGTAACTTTGCGTGAGGTTAGTCGGGTGTCCAACTCAGATGCAGGTATATGCAGTTATATGTAGTTGGTGGGTATTTGGAAATCAATAGACCCAATTAGAGAAGCCCCCTCTTGAGGAGAATAGCCGCACCACTAAGTCTTCACACGACGCTACCTAAAATGAAGGCTCTTCTTCGAGCCTTTAAACGGGTGCATGGTGTTGAAGCAAGCAGTGTTGAGCTGATCTGATCCAGTCAGACCGGATATAACAATTCTGATTCCCAGCTTGCCGTTGCTGTCTGACATGGCCCATTGACGGCCAAGAGCAAGCAACAAGCAACTTGACGGCCATGTAGCCAGAAAGAAGCAAGAATTATATATTGCGGTTGCAATTGTACGTGGTTTGCACCTGTGGCCAAGTACCCAGTGGGGAAATCCTCTTTAGGAATCTTTCGTACAGCCTTGATGGACCTCGAGCTTAGGTAAGCAAGTTGTGTAATCAGAGGGGCCTCGAGCTTTCCCCTGACCCTGACTGACTGGCCTCGGCAGAGAAGGTGTTTTGTTTCTCGAGCTCGTCACCCTTCTACCATTCACAGACGACAGAGATGCAGCAGTCGTGCAGGGAAAGGGACCAGCATGTTGATGATTATGAGGGCCATGGGACATTTCACAGTCTCGTCTTTGCAAAAGGTGTGCTTCGCTGCGCTGGATTTTGCTGTGTTGTCACGATTGATGGTAAGTCACGGCAGTATATCATAGTATAATAATAGTAGACGAAGCTGGCCTGGGATGGCTGGTCTCGAAGCATGGCCTCATTTCAGTTCAGCGTATAGGTAGCTAGCTACACGTAGCTGGCTGTAGCTGAATAAAAAAAAGGCGCACTCTGGGAATGAAAGATAATCTCGCACGCATTGAAACCTCCTCCCTCGCTCCCGTCCTTCCTATTCCCTTCTTCCCTCTCTCTCTGTCTCTGCCTCTGACACGATACTTTTAACCCCCGATAAATCTGCTCACCTCGCAACCAGTCGCAACTTGCTCGCATTCTCGCCGCCTCGAGGTCCCTCCTCTTCCCTCCTCTTGCCTCCGTATTCCCTTCCCTTCCCTCTTCTCACCATCCCAAGCCCGTGCCGCCATCGCGCTTGCCTGGGCCAGTGAGATATCGATATCGGTATCAATATCTCCCCCGGGGCCCCGATTCAGCAGCATTCTACTTTTCATCGTCGCCGGGAAAAAAGCGGTACATGGGGCGCTCACTGCATCATTGATTAGGTATTTGATACTGTAGAGTCGAGCATTGTTGCGTCGCCGTATAGTACCCACTCTGGAAGAAAAAGAAGTTCAGTCAGGTTGACAGCAGCACTCGCAACACATCCCCACTCGTCACCGACGCCGCTACATCCGCACCGCACCACACCTCACCTCTCCTCACCTCTCCTCACCTCTCCTCACCTCACGCTAACTACGACGAGCCTCACTTTATGCCGTGTCTCGAGTATACGTAGCCTCAACTTTCTTCTACTTTACTTCCAACCTACTGGCCTGAAGCATTTCAATCTCCTCCTCCTGCCTGCCACCTGGCAATTACCATCCGGTCTTCCAGTATTTGTGTTTCGTCCAGGAGGCTCAGAATAGGTTGTTGGCCTTGGGGTGCTCCTCTCCACCAAACTCCCCACCAAACTCCCCCAGCACCAAGCTCGTCCAAACTCCACTTCGTTAGGTTCCCTCACAGACTCGACGATCCGGCTTAGTTCCAAGTTCTGGCCGCAACGGCGCATGAGTTACCGACATACCCTGGACCACCTGCTGCTCAGCCTCTCTTGAGCACCCCCAGACAAGGAACAGAACCCCCCCCCCTTACTACCCTACTACCCTGCCCAAATCCCCGCCTTTTTCTCGTCTGGTCTTCAGCGAGACGCAGCACACATCACGCACCGCACCGCACCGCACCGCACCGCACAGCAACTGCAAAAGCAGCTAGCTAACCTAACCTTCCCTCCTCCCCCTCAACCACCGCTGCTCCCGGCCTACGGCAAAGACTCTGTGTAGATTCCTTTCTCGACACGACACTGTCGCATGGTCCCGTTGGCTGATATGCTATTATCCGTCTTTCCTTCCTAGTCGTCGTGCCATTTGTCATTTGGTAACCCCGATGGCCCTTTGACCCAATTATGACTACTGTCGAGAACCACCACCCTCACGTTCCACCCGACGACGCATTTTACGACCCGGATGATGTTGGTTGCAACAATAGTCCCCAGATGAACGCTGTCACAGTCAACTTCCAACCTTCCTCGACGCCGTCATACATGGTACCTCTACCCCCCGCTGCCAGTCCGGCTTCCTCGTCCGGATCGCCCGGTCGCAAAGGTTCCAAGCCGAATCCTAGTCTAAGCGATGCTGGTTTGGTGGGCATAATGGGCAATGGGAAGAACATTGACATTGCGCGGCAGGCAGGAGTGGAGGTGTTGGCTGCGGAGAACGAGATGGAGAATGACCTAGAGGATCTAACCAAGGGGATCGCGGTGGACATACACATGGAGGACGATAAATCGGAGGAGGATACGGTAGAAGGGCAGACGGAATCGGAAAAGGACCCGTCAGAAAAGGGCGAGGAAGAAAGTAGTGATCTTGCGTTGGTGGCGGCCAAAGCATGCGAAATGATGGGGTCAATATCGCTGCCGCAAAACCCAGACGACCTCGCAAGCGAAAGGTCTCCCACGGAGGTACTGCCGGTGGAGAAGGAATCCATAGAAAGGCCTAGACCAGAGGAAAGGAGACCAACGATACCTTCAATATTTGTGGCCAATCCAAATTCTCGAGGTTCACCCGAAGGTGTGATTGGATTGGATAGGAGACCGTCAGTTACAGAAGCGCTACCACCCATTCGACATCATTCACCAAGTTTGGCTCTTTCGAATGGGAATAGTGTGAAGCCAACCCTTCCATCACTCTCCGACTCTCTCAAAAGTATTGCCCACGAACCATTACCGCCAGTGGACGCAGCTTTCGCCCAATCCCCGCCTGCGCGTCAACCACCATTATTTTCTGCTGTATCAAGTCATGGTTCTCCACCAAAATCTCCAAATGAGTTTCGACGAGAGTTGCCATCACCTGGTCGGGCTGCTTTTTATCCATATAACAGTCATCGGCGAACTTCCCAAACACACTCAGATGGAATTCAATACTCGAGCGCGGGAGACTATAGCAGCAGTAATACAGAAACTCCAAGTACTGATGCTTCAGGAGCAACTCCTGCGATTGACCGCATGAGTATAGATGGGATCACCAATCCACAAATTGGTGGGTTTCAATGTACTTATCCTGGTTGCAATGCTCAGCCTTTTCAAACCCAGGTAATAATCTTTTGATTCGATTTTTGTTTTAAGCTGACGAAAACTTAGTACTTGCTGAATTCGCACGCAAACGTTCATTCCTCAAATCGACCTCATTACTGTAGCGTCAAGGGGTGTCCTAGGAGTGAGGGTGGGAAAGGCTTCAAGAGGAAAAATGAAATGATCAGGCATGGTCTCGTACACGATTCACCTGGCTATGTTTGTCCTTTTTGCCCTGATAGAGAACATAAGTATCCAAGGCCGGATAATTTGCAAAGGTATGTTCCAAAAATGGCAGTGGCCAACACTTTTTACCATATCTTTGTCACCTCGAAATATCTAACAATAAACAGACATGTACGGGTTCACCATGTGGATAAAGACAAGGACGACCCGCAGCTTCGAGATGTCCTCTCGCAACGCCCAGAAGGACCTAGCAGAGGCCGTCGACGTCGAGGCGGCAATGCATGATTCGGGTATATCAATCTCGTCACTCGAGACGTATATCGTTTCAACAAATACGATAGGACCCAAAAGAGCATGTCGTGAGGAAGGAGCATGTTTTCGAAAGTATATAAAATCCATTTCTCAACCGGACCAGCAACCACCATTTCTCGCCCGGATTAGTTACCTGTGAAAATTTTGGGGAGTTATTTTGACAACGGCGTTACAAGGAACTGGGTGGGGGTTCTCACCCGGGGGGTCGGTGTTTTGCTTCGGCGGAACTTTGCTCATCGTTCTACCAATTTTTTTTTTGTGTTTGCTCTATCACGAGTCCTACGAAATCATCTCGGAGTTCCCGGAGCATATTTGTTTTTAAGGGGGTTGGCACTTTTTTTATTTATTCGCGCCAGTGGAGGGGATACCAGAGATTATTTGTATCCTTTTTTTTCGCTGCAGTTTTTTGGGATAGGGTGCACAAAGAGGTACACGGGGTGAGGTTTGGGGGCATGAAACTTGCATGGCTTGCATTTGATTTTTCTTCTTTTCTTCTCTTCTTGGGGGAGATTTTAGGGAGATTCGGATTTGTGGATGGGTGGGAAATAAAGTACAGGGTGTGCATATATGACTGTCGTTATTATTGCTTTTCTTCTCGGGATTGAGGTTGAGGTACATTTCTTCCTCCCTGAGAATATAGGTAGCATAGGATGCGATGGGATGGAGGGCAAGGAAAGATTATATTCCTTTTTTGGGGGTTGTTGATAGTTGAAGTGAAACACATTACACTTTTTACTTGCTTGGTGAGATGGGTTGGTTATTTTTGCCTTCTTTCATGTCTGAGCAAGAGCCCCAACAAAGCTAGCGATGGCCAATCTATCTCGGATTTTTATATTGGGTTTTGTAGAGAATTTGGACTGGGGGTGAACCCGAGACTGGACATTTAGATGGCACGTTGTATTTCTTTTCTGTTTTCTTTTGAATTATATAAGGTCTGGGTCTTCGTGTTGATTATGGTGAGTGCTGGTGTTCTTTGAAGTTCTCCTAGCCCTCTTGGTAAAATAAGATTAAGAAAGATTGTTAAGATTTCGATGACTGAGACCGACCCTTGAGAGGAGGGTGAGGTCTGAGGATACTCGGTATTTCGATTTCCTATTCAATGGCAGAAAAAGGTCATTGAAGAGACCGAGCTTTCGGGGAGCCACGGAGCCACGATATCCTTGTCGGTATAACTCAAGAGTAAGTAACTGCTCGGGATGGCACACGTGGGAACACGTGACCTTCTCGCTTAAGGGCTACTTAAGTAGGCATCGTAGCTAGCTTTACTTAGTATATACGAACAATAATACAACTCTTTTTATATCGCTTTTATAACTATAAGTTATACTAATACTGATTAGTAGACGTATAGATTAGATTAGATACTTAGTTACTTCGTATATTTCTACTACGGATATACTTATATAAAAGTAAACTCGATATTACTAGTAGACTCCTCTTTACGAATCGTGGTTCCTTCTACTATTTAAATTTATAATAAATAGTAAACACTTCTTAATATAGGAAGCACTAATTACTAATACTAACTTCTTATTATCTTCTAAGATAATTTATACTCTTTAAGATATCTATTTATCTAAAACCTAATATCTCTTTTACCTACTAAGTAAAGAATAAACGGACTTTTAATAATATTTAAATTTATCTATAATATTTATAATATCTATAATATCTATAATATAATAGATATACTAATACTGATTCTAATAACTTTAGAAGCTTTAACTTCGGTACTAAAACAAGCTTTAAAGCTAGTACTAAAGCTAAAGTTAATATAGATAGAAGAGATGATTTTTACTATTAAATAAGAAGAAGAGTACGCTAAAGAAGAGAATAAAGACCTTCTTCTTTAGAACGAATTTTAAGTAGACTTTAAAGAATAGAATTAAGATAAATTCGCTAAGATCTACTAATCTACGAATACTAAGTTATAATAGACACTTTATAGAAGAGGTATATAGGTTAAGATAGATAAATATAAAATACTTATATCTTAGGTATTATATAATACTACTACTAAGATTAATTAAACTAAGTAGTTAGATAAAGAATTAAAAGCTATAGTATTAAGAGAAGAAACTAGTAGTAGAGTCTTTAGATCTTATTATAAATATATAGTAGAATACGCTGAAAGATAATAAAAGCTATAGTAATAATAACTTTAATAATAATAACCTCTAGTTGAAAATATTACTTAAAATACCTAATCTAAGATAAAGGCTAGAGATAAAGCTTTATAAGTATCTACTATATAATAATAATAATAATAATAATAATAATAATAA